>CM035814.1:871486-873986 GCA_020458035.1 Magallana ariakensis
AACGATGTGTCGTTTTGTTCACTTACACTTAATCAATGCACAAGTTTTAGGGACTATTTAAACATATTTTAATTAAACATCAAAAGGAAACCTGACTCAACAAAACAAAGTTACAAAATGAGTAGAGAGTAATTTGAACGCTAAAACTTGTTTCATATATTTAAGCTTAACGGTAACGAAAAAAAAAAATAATCACAGAGTATGATAAAAGATTTAGTCAAAAGCACATTAGCGACACTTTGGTCTTCGATAGCAACAGAACTTTTGAAAACTTTGATATAAGTATTAAGTCGAATGATGTAAAATTATATTATACAAATATTGACTGGGGTTGAGGGCAACATTGATAATATAAGCCCCCTAGGGACGAAACATTGCCCGACGCGAAGCGAAGGGCAATATATTCGTCCCAAGGGGGGGGGGGGCTAATATAATCAATGTTGCCTGAAAAACACTGTCAACATTTGCTTTGTTATATGAAGAAACAAACCAAAAAACAAGAATGGATTTGAAAACAGAATGATTCAATCTGATTAAAATCAGATCCTCGATCCGCTCCTTATTTCTCTATTGTCGCTACACGAGGATCTGAAGAAACCCCGCTTGAGGTCACCTCCCGGTGAACTTTGATTTAAGAATATTCATGAGTTATTTTAGCCAATCTGACCAAGTGTTAGAAACGGTAATTTCGGGTTCCAATCAAAAATGGAGTCGTAATGAAGCGATGGCACATGTTCTCGAATCTTTAGGTATCAGCGAGCTAGAGATGGAGCATAAGCTGATATTAGACGTCCTCAGGGAATCCAAAGATTATATTAGCATGATATCCAAAACACGTAACTGAGGAATGGAACCGACAATTTCATTGGTCAAACCAAAGTTCACCAGGAGGTGACCTCAAGCGAGGTTTCTTCAGAAGGGAATTAAGCTACAGAGGTTCTACCTGAATTTTCTTTACAATGAAAAAAATGACAACAAACCGTCAACCATCTAAAAATCCATAAAACGAAATACAAATTCAAAGCAGAGCAACACCACACCGTACAACCGCTTTGAATCATTTCATTCAAGTGCCGTGTGATACATTCAAAATTGTTTATTTACCTGGACAGCAGACGTTCACTGAGGAGAGAAAATTCTTTATTACCAATCTTAAACAAATATTAATCTCATAATATTTGGTTAAAAGTAGAGTTATATAGTTGCTTTTTTATGAACAGTCTCGTTTATTAAAAAGCATTGTAACATGAAGAATTTTGAGCCATTTTCTAATGCAATTTTGGGGCAAAAATGCAAACTTTGAGGTTTGGACACTTGACAAACTAAAACGGCGTGTGCTATCGAAGTAATACAATATCAGAATATTACCCTATTATCTAAGCTTTAAATTGATATTCGAAAAAGTTTCTATAATTTATTCCTGTAGCTGCTATTTTAATTTTAGCAACAAACCCAAAACAAAACGCAAGGTCATGATAACCGCATAACACAACGTTGCATCATCGTTTAATTTTTAAAATAAAATAAATTCGGGTCATATAAGGGGCTGTCTTAAAAGCTTCATAATAGCGAGCGCAGCTCGCCGGCGCGCAGCGCCGGCGCGAAGCGAGCTCTAACGGCAAGGCGTGTGCGAATAGAAAATTCGGACCAGTTGCACATTCATTTAACGGATTTTTTTGGCGTCAGTAAATCGGACCAGTAATGCATTGTTTTAATCGTCCCATTAGTTCCCTGTAATCATGGCAATTTTTATCACTTCACACTGTCACGAGAAGCAGCAAGACAATCAAAACAATAACGATGTATTCGACATACAGTCAGTTACCTCTAATGTTCACCTCAGTACACTCTCAATCAAAAAAAAAAAAAAAAAATAATCGAGTGACGTCACAAAGGTTTGCACATTGATCCGATAGATTTTTTCGGCGTCAGTAGATTTTGACCCACAATTCATAGTACCAATGGTTTCCAAGTCCTCACGTTCTCGCGAGTATAAAAGTTAAACTTTTGAGAAGCATAGAAGATGTGTAATTTTAAGAACATCATGCTTTTTAAGTAAATAAAACAGTATACTTCGCTTACTTTTATTTCTCAGGGGAGTTCACTTAAACGTGAACTTTGACGTCACAATAAGGGGAAATTACTCTAACTGAAGTTATTGTAAATCTGCTGAAATTACCAAAATCCTCTCAAAATCTTGCAAAGCTAAAGAATGAGGACATTTCTTCAGATATAGGAAACAGTTGTAACTTGCACTCATTTGGATGAATGCTCACATTTATTTTATTCACTATAATTACGGTAATTTTCAGGAACGTACAGGTGAGTGTGTGTGTGTGTGGGAGGGGGTCAACTCCATGTTCCTTTAATATGATAAGCAAATATTTTTAAGCGTAAATAAAAAATAATAATTAATAGGAAAAATGTCGACTGCAAAAAAGGGGATAAACTGACGTTACAATTACTTTAAAAGAGGAGATACAGTGCAATCTTTATTATT
>CM035814.1:876486-899684 GCA_020458035.1 Magallana ariakensis
GCTTTCAGCTCAGGTGAGCTAAAAAGGCAAAGTCGACATTTATAAGGTGGTTGACATCGAATTTGTTAAAAAATGAATCCCACCATATGACAGGGCTCAACAAAGAGTGTGTTTAAAGAACGTACGTGGGGGAATAAGCCGAGGCATAAAACCACTTTAAGTCCTTTTGAAAACCCCACAATTTTTTTTCTTATAAATATCACTTTTGTTACATTTATTAAACATATGTAATCATTTACATTCAGTATGGACAAAACCTTCAAAAATTGACTTCAATTTTAATTGATATTAAGACATCATAATATGTATATGCTAAATAAGCAACACAATGCTAATGAAATCGGATGTTCAGACTATAGTTTTTTATAGAGTGGGTCATCATTCCATTTTTTAAAGAACGTATACTGATAAAACATGGAAATGTCTATCTTTTTCAATTTTCAAAAAATGGTACCAAGACCCACCCTATGGGTAAAAGCAAGTTTTCTTCCATCAATTTTCAAGATGATCATCAAATGGCCAAGACCGAATAATGTTTGCGCAATACTAAATTGAGTTTCTTATTTAAATGGATTAAAACATGTGATTCCGTGGTGTAGCGGTTAGCTAGAAGTTCCTGGAACATAATGACATTGAGGTATGTGTTCGATTCTAATGGATCGTGTTGTAAACATTTTTATATATTTGTTTTCTTTGTTTAAATTCGAAAAACTCATGTGATGTAAAGAAAGTTTTATGGATTGTTAGTTAACTGCTAAATCGGTAATCTTTAGTATTATTTTTTAAAATTAACATGTTACTTTGTTAAGGGGGAACATATGGACTGTAAAACAACAGATTGGAATTCCTTTTTCTATGCACACGCACAAAATAAATTCTCTGGAGATATGTAAGCACAGGAATAAAAATATTTGAAGTTAATACACATATCATACTAAATGCATGATTGTCATTTGAAACATACTAGTGATAGGGTTGTGGCCCCTCTGTGGGGATATGTCTCGGCTTATTCCCCCAGGTTCTTTCAAGAACCCTCAATTGATAGTTGCTAAGAAACCTGTAACAAAAATTTGCGAAATTTAGGCTAAAAAAACCCCAACAAAGTCGTTATTGAACAGGAATTTGACGACTTATTTTGTTTTTAAATCCAACCTTATCATAGGGCATGCTTAATCAGGAAAGTGTAAATATGTTATGCATCTGCGATTAATATAAAGTTGATAAGAAATATTTGACGAAAAAATGTTACGGATAGGCACACATAAAGACAGACATACACATGAGGGCAAAACAGTATACCCCCTCTTCTCGGAGCGGGAATATAATTATTCTTTATGCCAGTACAACTAGTAAAAAACATCAGTTTGATATGACTAGCACATGTCCAATAAATATATGTTTCATATAACTAAATTAGGTCTGAAATAGTCTGACGACCGACCATTTCACTGTGATAAATTTAACTTGAAATCCCGGACTTTCTTTTGTTATGTTTATCCAGTGGCACTTACTCTATTACACCTCGTCTCTACAGTACCAGAACCTCTTTTTGATCTCGTGATAAATCAAACAGCATCCAGAAAGAAAGAAGGTTACCCCGAACCCCAAAGCGAGGCCGATCCCCAAGCTCCTGGGCTCCCACGTGATTGGGCCGGCTTTTATGTTGAAAGAGAGAGAAGAAAAGAATAATCATAATTTAAAATAAAGGGACTGATTGTGAAGAGAATGTTAAAGTTTATTCAGACAAATTGGAATAAAAATTAAAAGGAATCTACCTGATTTTGTGTAAAGGCATGTGTCTGTTTAACAAGAGAAAAAAGTATCTATTAGCAAATTAGAACAAATAAAATAAAAGTTTCGTCTTAAGGGTCATCATTTTAAAATGATTATCAATATATTAGTTTTAATCATCATGGATAGCAGCGTGGCTTTCACCTCAATTGTCTGATTACTGTTTCTATCACCATATATATACGTATTAAATGTATGTTATCATAACAGTAACTTAGTCCGAAGGGTATATCACATCAAGTTGCCAGACGCATAGTAATCCAAATATTGAAATTATATGGTTAGAAATTCATTGTGTTAATAACAAATTTTTAACTGGGGTCATGTATAGACCTCCAAATTCCAGGGCTGATGTACTTGATAACTTAGCTATATCACTAGAAAATGCTATAGACACTGGCTTACCCATATTTTGATGGGTGATTTTAACATTGATATGTTAGCTGATGGCAACCATGTATTTAAGCATATGCTCCAAAATTTTTCCCTTACAAATGTTATAATCCAACCAACTAATTATACCACCACAAGGGGTACATGTATAGATCTTATTATTACTAACGCTGTAGAAAGAATAGAGAACATAGATGTATTAACCCCATTTTGTAGTACACACAGTCCAGTAACCCTTAAAATTCACTTTAAAACTTACAAAGGGCATACAGAAGAATACTTACAGACTATGCACATGCTGACTACACCTCACTAAATAGTGATTACAGGTCAATTGGGTTAGGGACGTATTTAACTCTACAAATATTTATGATGTCTATAAAAACTTCTCAGATGTATTCACACAGCATGTGAACCAATACATTCCTAAAAAAGTAGTTGTCATTCGCCCTTCTGATAAACCATTCATGACCAATTCTATCAGACCTAAAATGCGCCAAAGTAATAGGATCCATTTTAAAGCCAAAAAAAACTAATAGTGACTACCAATGGAACAAATATCGTTGCTTAAGAAATCAGGTTATTGACATGGTTCGTACTGAAAAAAACAAGTATAAGCAGAAACTTACATCACAAATACTAGATAAATCAATTCCTCCTGGTAAATGGTGGCGAATAGTTAAATCATTATCAAAGTGTAACAATAAAAAAAATAGTACCACCTCCAATAAAATCAAATGGTAAAATATACATACACCCAGTAGATAAAGCATCAGAACTCAACAAACATTTTGCAAGCATATCACATATAGAAACAACTAATGAACCCAGGCTTCCACCTCAGGGCTCAGGGCCCCCTCACAGCATTGAAAGAATTAACATCACAGCCCAAGATGTTGTTGATCAATTATCAAATCTAAATATCACCAATCCTCCAGGCCAAGACGGTATCTCATCTAAGATTCTTAAAAATATCATACCTTCAATCAAGCATACAATCGCTGAATTATTTAACCTTACACTTCAAACTCAAGAATTACCTTTTATATGGAAATTGTCACATATTACACCTGTATATAAGAACAAAGGCAACCCAGAGGACCCCTCAAACTATAGACCAATTGCACTCACATGCACCTTATGCAAAATACTAGGAAAAAATCTTTTCAAAAACCTGTACAATTATATGAAGGACCACAATCTTTTATTTAAAAACCAATCAGGATTTCAGCCCTCTGATTCCACTATTAATCAGCTTACTGAAATTTATAATAATATAATATCTAATCTTGATAAAGGTAAATATATTATGTTCATATTTTGTGATATATCAAAAGCATTTGATAAGGTCTGGCATAAAGGTCTCATCTATAAATTACAAAAACATGGAATCAGAGGAGAAATCCTTGGATGGATAGAAAACTATATTACTGATAGAATACAAAAGGTTGTCATCGAGGGCTATTCCTCAGAAATTGAAACCACTAATGCTACACTACATATACTTTTTTTATTTTAAACCTTAGCAATTAACCATTATTTTTCTATTTATTGATTTTCAATTTCCTATCATAAGCTATTTGTTTTGTTTATTTTTTTTGCACTGTACCTCCTTCCAATGCCAATTATAATATTAAACTATTATACAAAACTCAGTTGCAATATATATGTATATATATCTTATATAAAATTATATAATTACTCATATTATACCTTGACTACAGGAGAGAACATAAATAGGCATTACGCCAGCTGTTCAATCCATTTCAATGTATCTGTATACTTGAATAAAATACTTCTTAAATTAGTTGCCAGACGCGGATCATCAGATGATCAATGTTCTAAATTGCAATAAAGACTGGACTATGATAACCTATTGTCTTCAAAATATTTATCAAATTATATTCTGTAGAAAAAGAAAATTGGAATGGCATATCCATGTATATGAACAAGGTAAAAGAGATATGAAATTAAAAACATAATGGTGATGTACTCTTAGAATTACTAAATATATTTGTATTTAAACACATATTTTTTAATTTGTATTTGTACTTTAAATTTTTAAAAAAGTCATTATATTTATCTTCAATCGATACTATTTTTTATTTATAAATATATATGTACTGTTATCCATCTTTTCCTAATAAAGTAAGTAAATGTAAATGGGATTGTGTTAGTATTATTTATAAAGTTTAAAGAAAAAAGAAAAGAAGAAAAACTATCTTGCTTCAGTCAAATACTAAATTAAAAACGTAGAGACATATTTGAGAAACAGTAGCACTGCTAAAGGATTAGAAATTGTATTGAATGCTAATATCTTACTTTTGAATACATTCCCCCAAGTTGATTGCCAAACGTTGAGTGGAATATAGTTTCAATCAAATGCCCTACTTTTGAAATTTAACAATTAAAGTGGGGGAGGGGGAGGGGTTGGGGTCGCTAAGTGAGGGAGGATATGGATTAGGGAGGATATGGATTAGGGAGGATATGGATTAGGGATATCTAGTTCGGCTTCTCTACATGCTCAATCTCAAATTAAATCAACACTGGTTCATTCAATTCATCTTTTATAAAAATGGTTAGGTTATAATTCCTACCATGTTGTACTAAACGGTTGACAACTGACATCAAGTGACGTCATCTGTATGACGTGGAAGATGAAGACCATTAGATACCTTTTTTGAAAAACCCTCAGCACATTTTTTCTGCTATCATTGATTCATTCAACAGACCATTTTTTTCAGAATTTTACTGAGACCAACGAAAAGTCTACAAATTGCATTTGTTTGTTATGTCATCTTCCCTTCGTTTTGCTTACCCCTACTGTCACACGAAGAAAACTTCCAGCCTTTTTGACACTCATCATCTGGACAATATCCGTATCTACGATCACATGGTTTCCTGTCTCTACAGAAGCACCATTTGTCACAGTTGTCTCCATACAACCCTGGCTCACACTCTACATTTAACCGTAAATAAAAAGAAACATGCAAAAGTAGGCTATTCAAAATCACATTTAAGTTTTATCCCATTTAGCTTTCATTTAAAGGCGATGTTCTTTATACAATCATACTGACTTGAAATTTCATTGAAATATCGTTCAATATTTCAATGATATTAGAAATGTTCTGTTGTTTTCAAATTTAATAAATAATAAATACTTTTCTTATCAATGCCTTCAAGCTGACATGAATTCATAAAAGCATTTGGTCGCCATATTAGTTTCGATCGCTCCTTAACTGCTATTAAAGCTAACATGATTTCATAACAGCCTTTGGTCGCCATATTAGTTTCGATCGCTCCTCTACTGCCTCTACTAAAAGTTGCCGTCGGTTGCTTTCCGATCAAGGAATTCAGGTTGCGCGGATTTCTAAATGCATGAACTACACACTGTAGTAAAATGTTTCTGATAAAAAATAAAGGAAACTACAATCAATAAAGAACAAAATATATGTATTCTTGGAAAGAATTTCCAAGTTATCCGTATTATTTAGCAAGGATAGGGCTGCTTACTTTGCATGCACATCGAACACGTGTGTCGTTCATACAGAATGCATAACGTCTGCATTTTTTTGAAAACCCCGGCGGCACTACATCCAACACAGTAGATAAATGATAGTAAATCCAAGAAAGTAACAACGTTTACATAGTTTCCATTGGATTCTAAAAAAATAACCCGCTCAATTTCTAAAATCCATGCGATCACTGGCATTGCTTTATCAGCCAGTGTGCGGTTTGTGCATGTGCGATGTTATAACATACACAGGAAAACGGTCTACAATTACATGTATCTAGGACTTTTGAAATATATGTGCCTGGATGTGCCTGTCTTGTTTCGTCGTTTTTTGGATATTCGTTGCCAGTGCACTGGTTGTCCTATTAGTTTTGTTCAAAACGCGTTTCTACAAGTCTTTTCGTCCAATTTAACGTGTTCATGAAATACCTGAATGCAGTAAAGGATGAATAGTGCGATCGGCCTTATATAGGGGTGTGTAGCGATTTGCAGAACAATAGCAATCGACAACTTATATGGCGGCAGTCGGGGATAAAAGTGAAATAATGCGCATCTATGAATTCATGTTAGCTTTAAGGTATATATACCGAGCGCAAGAGTTACAGACGGTTGTTTTCCGATCGAGGCATTCATGTTGTACATACTTCTAAATGATAGCACTACAAAATGTAGTAATATGTTTGTAAATATGAATACAGGACTACAATCAATGAAAAATAAAAGACGGTTTATTTTTAGATAGAACTTTCAATGTATCTGCATTATTTTGCACAGACAGTAATGTGCTGCCTTACTCCCATGCACGTCGGACATGTGTGTCTTTCATACAGAGTGCCTATTTATAACGTCTGCGTCCTATTGTAGACCCCGGCCAAGCTCCATATTTATAACGTCTGCGTCCTATTGTAGACCCCGGCCATTCTACATCCAACGCTGTAGATACCAAGAATATATAAATAACGTAAAATGGATTTTGCCAGTTTCTACAAAAACACTCCATTTTCTATAGTCCATGGTGTTACTGCACGCTCTGCTACAGTGTGTGGTTAGCACATGTGTGATATTATAACAGTACGACACAGGAGAACGTTCTACATTGATCGAGGATTTATGAAATATGTGTGTTTTAATTTCAGTTTGTTTTGCTTCATCTTTCATTGGATAGTACTTACCAGAAGGTGGTTGTCATATATTTACATATTCTTGGCATATAGAAAGTTTATTGTCATTTTTCATTTTAAGAAATCAAAAACTAATATAGCAGTCGGAGATAAAAGAGAAATAATGCGTATTTATGAGTTCATGTCAGCTATTACGTTACCGCTGACGAAAAGACAGTTGCTAGCTTTTTCCTTGAATGCCTCAGTTATTTCAAGGCGAAGATTAAATTTAATAATATATTTGTGTTATTAATGTTTAATATCATTCTGCGCTACATACATGTAAATTTGCTATTGTGCCTTTACTTTATCTTGTTATTGTATCACTGACATCCAATACCAGTATAATTATTGTCGTTATTTTAGCCCTTACTTTTCATACTACAGGTTTCCCCCTCGTACCCTGCTTCACATTTTCCGGGACACCGGCCACGCACTAGATCACAGGGGGCGCCACCGTCACAATGACAACGACCGTTACAGTTCTCGCCAAAAGTCCCGGGGCTGCATTCTGGAATGACGGCATCACATATTAAATTTTTGTCAACATATACATAACTCACTTACTTAGAGATGTCATATTAACTGCGTCATATTGTTTCCTGACTTTAAAATGACACATTTAAAAAGTTACCTGTTGTACAATTGAAGCCCTTAAACCCAGCAGGACAGTTGCGACACCTTCCGTCGGTATTTCTACAGGAATTTCTTAAACAGGTAGGGCTGCACGTCTTTTCACAGTTTATTCCATATTCATCATAAGAACATAGCCATCTTTCGTCATCGTATTCTGTAACGAGAGCACTAAAGGCCTTGACGGTCACCTGAGTACCATAGCCCGTTGATGGATCAGTCAAGTAGTCTTAAATTTGCATTGTAAACTTCATTTTGAAGTCTAAACCCTAATCCAAAATTCTCTGACTATTCCTACAGCTTTTATTATTTTAAAATGGGAAAATTTAAGAAGACGATTTTATGGACATAATACCAAAACATATATTTTATCTCCCACAACTGTGAAGGTACATGTAAAGAAAATAAATATTATAAAATTTTATACATTTGCCCTAACTGGCAATATTTACCCTACCTAAGGGCCTGGACAACTGATCCAGGGGTCATGAATTTAACAATTTTGGTAGAGAACTTCTTCAAAATTATAATCATGCATTTAGTTTATCTACCGTGGAAGAATAGAAAAATATTTTCTAAGATTTCATTTATCTTCACTATATGACCGAATTGTCCCCGCTTACGACCTGAACCTCTGACCCAGAGATAATGAATTTTATTATATACTTGGTATGAAATACAGGGGTGTAAAACCTGTGAACAGGCACGTATCCCCCCGTATCATCACCCTTTATTTTACCCTTTATCACACTCTTTATTACATCTTTCCGGAACACCTTTGTACTTTTTATTCGGATTACCTCGGATCTGATTCTCTTTTCCGGTGCATATCTGAAGTCAAACTAGGACGCAGCATGACATTAGGTGCATCAACTCTACACTTCAACTGAATTTTTTAAATTATTCATTCTATGTCATTCAATAGCTTAAACCTACGTAATGTTTAATTATGACATCACGTCGTATAAGAATACACAGTGTAATATCAAAAATTTATTACATGAGTGATATCCACCGTATATTGAGCTAAACATGTGATAAATAGAGAATAATACATGTCAAAATCTGTATCACATCCCATATCAACCCGAGACTCCAATATCAGCCTTCTGGCCTCCGGCCCTAGTGTGCTCTTTGTCGTAATCGGGAAAGTAAAACCGCAAAAGTCCGTAATTTTTTTCTTACATTTGATACATTTTCACTGTTTGGCCGTATTGGTTTTGTCTTGAATGTATTCCACAACCATGTTAGGGGGCTTCATAGACACCATAACCATGTATTTAGTGTTTTCTTTACTTGTGTAGGTGTAGAGAAGACGATTTTTGTAAATTTTGGGGTTTTTTTGCAAATATTGGCCCGCCCGTGAGGCCACGGGAGTTGTAAAGTCACAACTTTAATTCGCAATTTTCATTCCTCGTATCCTAAGGCTGCTTCAAATTAAAAAATCACAAATAACATATGCCCTCATATTGTTTAAGGAGTTAAAAATGCAAAATAGTTAACGGAAAATGCTCGACGGAGAACGGACGACGGACGGTGCCGGAGAAAGATCAATGGTAACAGGTCACCTCAGTGAATCAGTGATTTAATTAATAAATTAAATAACAAAGCTTGTTCGCCAGTTGTCAAAAATTAGAGGAATAAGAAGGCATCAATGACACGCCCTTTTTTCCATTAAACCCGATATAAATACAGGATTTTTTTCATCTGTTAAAATGTGAAATATAATTTATACTGAATTTAATGATATAACCTAAAATATAAAACAAAAACGAAACATACGACTGTCCAGCTGATACTTAGATTGATGGGAGACTACTCAAATTTGTGTGAAGTTAGAACATCCGGTGATGTGAGGTGTTTTTCCTAGCTCAATCAGAAAGATCCTAATATTTGCAATACAGGAAAAGTTCATTACAACAAAATACACTCACGATTATAGCTGCATCTATCAGAACTAATGTGAAAGCCAGGTTCATTACAGCCTTTTGGACAGGTACCATTTCCTGGTAAACAGACTGTTCCCTCCAAGCAGTCCCCGCACTCCTCCTCGCATCGATAGCCGTAAAATCCCGGCTCACAGGCTGAAATCAATGAATGGGAATTATTTAGAAGATTATTCCTATTTTTGCATTTAGGATATTTAACACCATTTTGAAATGGGTTATAATGCTATATAGACGTTGACATGTGTTTCGATATTGTTTTATTAGCGAGCGCAGTTCGCCGGCGAGCAGCACCGGCGCAAAGCGAGCTCTACCGGCAAGGCGTGTGTGAATAGAAAATTCGGACTAGTTGCACATTCATTCAACAGATTTTTTTTCGCGTCAGTAAATCGGACCAGTAATGCATTGTTTTAATCGTCCCAGTAGTTCCCTGTAATCATGGTAATTTTCATCACTTTACACTGTCACGAGAATCAGCAAGACAATAAAAACAATAACGATGTATACGACAATAATTTAATTTTGGTTGTAACTCGCTTTCTGATTGGCCAAAAAAATAGTTTATATCGTATAAAGAATGTTGCCTACGTCATAGTAAGAATAACGTCAATAAACGTATTAATCCGCCTGACGTTACATTTGAATTTTGTACAATTTGATGTCATTATAAGGGTCAAATTACCGTTTTTATCTACAGTTAATAGCAAAAAATTAAATTATAGCGAGCGCAGCGCCGGCGCGAAGCGAGCTCTAACGGCAAGGCGTGTGCGAATAGAAAATTCAGACAAGTTGCACATTCGTTCAACGGATTTTTTTGGCGTCAGTAAATCGGACCAGTAATGCATTGTTTTATTCGTCCCAGTAGTTCCCTGTAATCATGGCAATTTTTATCACTTCACACTATCACGAGAATCAGCAAGACAATCAAAACAATAACGATGTATACGACATACAGTCAGTTACCTCTAATGTTCACCTCAGTACACTCTCAATCAAAAAAAAAAAAAAATAATCGAGTGACGTCACAAAGGTTTGCACATTGATCCGATAGATTTTTTCGGCGTCAGTAAATATTGACCCACAATTCATAGTACCAATGGTTTCCAAGTCCTCACGTTCTCGCGAGAATCAAAGTAAAACTTTTGAGAAGCATAGAAGATGTGTAATTTTAAGAACATCATGCTTTTTAAGTAAATAAAACAGTATACTTCGCTTACTTTTATTTCTCAGGGGAGTTCACTTAAACGTGAACTTTGACGTCACAATAAGGGGAAATTACTCTAACTGAAGTTATTGTAAATCTGCTGAAATTACCAAAATCCTCTCAAAATCTTGCAAAGCTAAAGAATGAGGACATTTCTTCAGATATAGGAAACAGTTGTAACTTGCACTCATTTGGATGAATGCTCACATTTATTTTATTCACTATAATTACGGTAATTTTCAGGAACGTACACGTAGCATCGGGTTTTTTTAAAAGGGGGGGGGGGGTGGGGTGGGTGGTGGATGACAGCCTCATCCAAAAAATCTTTACAAAAGAAAAAAAGATAATTCTCCAAATTCTAATCCTTCAGCTCTTTAGCAGTTCAATGGTTTCTTTCTTTCACTTCCATTTATTACATGCTCCCAATCCCAAGTGTGAGTGTGTGTGTGTGGGGGGGGGGGGGGGGGGCAACTCCATGTTCCTTTAATATGATAAGCAAATATTTTTAAGCGTAAATAAAAAATAATAATTAATAAAAAAAATGTCGACTGCAAAAAAGGGGATGAACTGACATTACAATTACTTTAAAAGAGGAGATACAGTGCAATCTTTATTATTCAACAACATTGTATCTGAGATTAAACTATTGTTCTACTTATAAATAAATAAATAACAAATCTTATAACATATGAAATCCAATAAACTATGGATAATGGAAATTTACTGAAAAATGTGTATGTTTTATTTTATTTTGCAATCAAATTTATTTACGTTGTTAATTTTATTTTTATTGATTTATCCGCATAATTCATTGTTTGATCACATCCTGCGCTCGTCCCAACGGTCACACCGTAAAACATATTAAGGAATGACTTCAAATATTTATAATTTTATACGATATTAAATGGTTTGGAACAGTTTACGGTTTTTTTTATAAACCGCTTCGCGGTTTATAAAGCGTAAACTGCCCCAAACCATTTTATATCGTATAAAACAAATAAATATTGAATTCATTCCTTAATACAGCTACAGTCAATGTTACCTCAGTACACTCTCAATCAAAAATAATCGAGTGACGTCACAAAGGTTTACACATTGATCCGATAGATTTTTTCGGCGTCAGTAAATTTTGACCCACAATTCATAGTACCAATGGTTTCCAACCCCACGTTCTCGCGAGAACCAAAGATTAACTTTTGAGAAGCATATAAGATGTGTAGTTTTAAGAACATCATTCTTTTTAAATAAATAAAACAGTATACTTCGCGTACTTTTATATTTCTCAGGGGAGTATTAAAGAGTCAGACGACACTTAACCAACGTGAACTTTGACGTCACAATTAGGGGAAATTACTCTAACTGAAGTTATTGTAAATCCGCTGAAATTACCAAAATCCTCTCAAAATCTTGCAAAGCTTAAGAATGAGGACATTTCTTATGATATAGGGAACAGTTGTAACTTGCACTCATTTGGATGAATGCTCATTTATTTTATTCACTATAATTACGGTAATTTCCAGGAACGTACATGCACGTAGCATCGTTTTTTTAAAGGGGGGGGGTGGATGGCAGCCTCATCCAAAAAATCATTACAAGCAAAAAGAAAGAAAAAGGATAATTCTCAAAATCATGAAAATTCTAATCCTTCAGCTCTTTAGAAGTTCAATGGTTTCTTTATTTTCACTTCCATTTATTACATGCTCCCAATCCCAAGGGGGTGGGGGGGCAACTCCATGTTCCTTTAATATGATAAGCAAATATATATTTAAGCGTAAATTAAAAAAAAAATTAAAAATTAATAAGAAAAATGTCTACTGCCAAAAAAGGGGATGAACTGACGTTACAATAACTTTAAAAGAGGAGATACATATAGAATATCAAACTGTTGTTTTGATCTCGGCCCGAAGGGTGCTGGCCGATACCATCCGAGGGCTGATACCAGGAACGATATCAAAACAACAGTGTGATGTTGTTTATATCATATATCTAAAATCAAAGATTTTTATTCAAATTCAAATTCCAAATAAGGAATTATTATTTATCAAGATCATGAAGAAGCTATAGATTTTTTTTCGGATTTACAGAACTCGTTCGTTTTTATTCCTTTTTATATGTGTTAAGAACTGTAAGAGTTGTCGGACTTTGTTGACAAACCATCGTCGTTTGGGAGTCTCAGATGAAACACTATCTTCTAGAACTCAAAATTATCGAAAGAGAAACTTCCATCCTACGCAACTTCGTAATGAGTCAAATTCTTTCACTGGGATTTCGTAAGTTTCCTATCAGATTCTATTCATAAAAATCCATACTGTTATAGCAAGTTGTTTGAGAGCGTTTATAAGCGCGTCCATTACTTTAACCACTTAATTTTTACAATCTAAACTCTGGTTTTCTAAGATTAAGTCTCGTTCTATCCTTCTCTATATCCTCCCTAATTTAAATGTTGATTGATATTAAATAAAGCGTGCTATTGTTCTAAATACACAACCGTCGTGTAGGTTAACTCCCCTTACTTAGATACATATCACGCTTTGGCGCTATTTTTGAATTTTTATTTTTCAATTTTCAGCAATAAATAAAAATATTTAGACGTGTAAGGTGATGCTTTGTATTATTTCTTTGATATTCTATCGTTATTTCACAAACTAGTCATAAAATAAAGCAGATATATTTGTCAATTAGGGATTTTAAATTTGAGGGCAATACACCCCCTTGACGACGGGCTGAGACAGAGAAATCTCAGCCCCGAGGGCGATACAACCCTAGCTTTTAGTTGCTGTCTCACCTAGTCCAAAACACGTGTATCAGGGCTGATACACTACTAGGTATATGATATAGTGCAATGGACATTTATATTAAAATCTTTATTATTCAGCAACATTGTATCTGAGATTAAACTATTGTTCTACCTATAAATAAATAAACAACAAATCTTATAAACTATGAATAATGAATATTTAATGAAAAAATAGGTATGTTTTATTTTATTTTGCAATGAAATTCATTTACGTTGTTAATTCTATTTTTATTGGTTTATCATAATTCATTTTTTGAGCACATGCTGCGCTCGCCCCAACGGTCGCACCGTAAACTATATTACGATATGTTAACCCGCAGCGGTATGTAGCTGTAGTAATTTAACCCTCTCTTTTTTTTTGGTGAGGGGGCGCGTTGTTACTCGATATGATTTCCGTATTGATGCAAGTGCGGGAATGATTCAAAATCATTATAAAATGACAATAACATTTGCATTTCTTACCTGAACTCAAATATTGTAATTGTGTTAGGCATAAATTAATCCAACAATATCAAGTATAATCCATATATTGTAGTAATTGTTCGTGTATGTCAACAACACAAGTTGATTTTGTCCGCCATGTTTACTAATTTTGGTTGATTTCATTTTATTTTGGGACAGCCAATGAGAATTCGAGAGGGGATCTTGAACTGAATATAGGAATTCTCGTCTTTTCGACAAAAAAAATAATGCGATAAATGTGATGCTCTAGCGATGGAACGAGGTAAGACCGCTTATTTTCACTGATAGCGAGCGCAGCTTGCCGGCGCTGCGCGCCGGCGAGCAAAGCGAGCTTTAAGAACCAGTGCGCGCGGGAAAAAGAACGAGCTAAACCTACAGATGCATCAAGAAAATTTTTTGTCTAGGTTCCATAATGCTCTCTAATGTTTTCTCCCGTGGTGCTATGCCAAAAATGGCTAACATTTAACTCGTAATTTAGAGTGCCTTGAGGTTTGAAGACACGTTTTAAGTACCGCACAAGCTTTGGTGAGACCCAAGAGATTTTTACATGCTTCCATTCCTTCGTATTAAGTCGAGATACGTAAACAAATGATAGATTTGACCGTGTGACGTCACAGTGATCTCGCGCTAGATTTCCCGCAATAAATTTAGAGGTGGATCAAACATCTGTAATTCGTGTACTATAGCTATTTCAGTATAAACTTCGATACCTGCCTTACATGATTTGTGGATTTTTTGTGGGTTTTTTTTTTTATTTTGATAGAGATATTATATAATTATATATACAAGCAAGAGTTAAGCTAATTTTGCGTGCATGAACAGTAAGTATAAGTAGGGGGGAAATCTTTAAAAAATCATTTTTAACTAAATAATAAAGAATATGAGAAAAAATAAACAGTTTTAAAAAATCTATGCAGATATTGCATATTGTCAAACCTTTAAATTGGAAAGTGGGAAATTACACACCTACAAACAGGGACCGGGGGCACGAATACAACGTATGCCAAAATAAACAAAATTCAGTAAAAAAAAAAGTATGAACCAGGGAAAAAAATAAAAGTCAGATGACAACAAGGTACAAAAGAAAAATAATACTGTATATACTCTTTACACTTTTGACCAAATTAAACACAAATTACACTTTACAGACTGATCAATTTTCTCCAAATGTTAAGAATGGTTTTAGGGGAAGCAAGTCTATGTATTTTGTAGGAATTTTTCTAAACTTTGAAATATTATATAATTCTCTCTCTCTCTCTCTCTCTCTCTCTCTCTCTCTCTCTCTCTCTCTCTCTCTCTCTCTCAAAATGTCTTTGATGTTAGTTGAAAACTGTCTAAGTTGACAATGATGCAAGGAATGTGTAATTCTTGCTGCGCTCGCCACAACGGTAACACCGTAAAACATTTTATTAAATTTATCAAGCTCATACCATAAATTCATGCAAGAACTGTCATGGCTGCTGATAAGGATGACTGGTAAACATACTGGTTTATTTGGTGTTGACTTATGTACATCATGAATTAAAACGTCATTTTATCTAAAGGAAGTCTAAATTTAAAACAATATTTTCAGACCGAAGGCAACCGCATTAAATATTATCTTGCACCATTACGGAGATCCTATGGAATTGTAGCCCTCTCAAGAAAATGTCAGATAAAAAAATCGGAGATGGCTACAGTATTGAAGCTAGCTGGTCTTTAGTTATCGGTCTTAAAAAAATCGGATGAACGACCTGGGAGATCGTTTCTTACGTGTTAAAAGTTTCAATTTGCGGCGCACAAAAGCTTGCACTAGATTTGGACTGATAAATCTAATTTTAGAACACATTCGGTGTAAATGTTCGGTATCAAAAATTACTATGTAATTGAAAGCATCACTTTACTTGCATCTAAATTTGTTTAAACACCTTAAACAATTACCACCCAATTAAATGAAGCAGTATGGTTTGTTAACATGTTAATATAACCATTTTTAATCTTCAGGTAAATTTAACGTACAGTGTACTTCCTTTTACTTTGATGAGGTTGTGTAAAAGAGGTTCAGAGGCAGCTCGGTAAGGGATGATATAATAGTAAAATGTTCGAAGAAAATTTTTGGTATCGAAGATTTGTACTATATGTTTACTAGGGAAATAAGATAATTATGTCCAAAACTAGAGCAATTTTTGTGCGCCGTATATTTTAAGTATTTTGAATGGGAGGAAATGAAGCTCTACGGTATGTCAACCCGAATTTTCTCCGTAGGATTACAGATATGCAGCATACCCGATAATTATTCCAATTCTATAAACGTCATAATTTCTAAAACTTCAGAGTTATCAACCATATGGAGTAGCTTACGTGTGTTACAGAGGACATCATTGGATGAATCCTTTCTTTGCCATCCTTTATCACAGTAACACGTGCCGTCCTCGCTGTCACATTCACCTCCCCTACAGTTAGGGCTACAGGTCAGGCTGCAGTTCACGCCGTACTTGTCAGGTGGACAGTCTGTCAAACCGTGTATCAAACGACTTAATGTACAACATTTTTTCATACAAAAACAAATCGCCTGTTGACTGCAGATATTATTAAAAAAACAAACCCTCCTGGTTTCAGTTTCGTAACATGCTATTAAGATCCCTTTTTTTCATAAGAAGCCTCTTTCTTGTTTCATATAAGTTTTTTATATAATTCTATACAAGTCTCCGCGTTATGGTAAATGTATGAACAAACATCCTAGTGCTATTTTTTTGTTTCAATGGAATTGGTTTGAATATTGTTGCATTACTAGTATTATGTCTTGTCACAGATTTCTTGGATTCGTGTTTTTCTTTTTTAAGTACAGGCTTCAATGATTATAAAATTTAAAATTTTGATTAGAAAGAATCAAAATGCTTGCAAAGTTTAAGATTTAAATTGTGGGGTTTTTTTTTTGTCTGATATTTGTTTCAACAATAAAAGTCATCCGTATTCTCTCTTTGTAATTGATCACATCCTTCAATAAAACATATTCAAGATTTTAGAAACCAACTAGTTACAGATACTATCACTTGCACAATACATGAATACAGATAAAGAAAAATGACCCTATTGACTACGATTTGTAATGGATTATAAAAATATCCACAAGAGTTTTCCACATTCTAATGGTCATTTATTGGTCTTTAGTGTAAATGTATATCTTTTACTGTACCCGGTTCGGCGCACTTGTCTCCTTTCCAATCAGAAATACATCCCTGCAGACAAGTGCCATTTTTGTGATGACATTCTCCATCAACACAATGGCGACTACATCTGAAGCTGCACAGATAGCCGTAGGTTCCCGGATCACAGACTAAATATATCAAATTGACAATAACAAAACTTGCTTTAAGTGTGAATGACCTTGATTTTCCAGTTATTGAAACAAATGTAATCTATTAACAATGAGACAAATCCTGTAAAATCCAATGTAAAGAAATGATCTCTCATTGATGTATTACACGATATCTAAACTATGAGTTATTTAACTGTTGGTATATATGATAGTTGGACAGTGAGTCCTCTTATTGTTGGAATAAAAGATACATAAACTGTGAGTTATATGTATTTAATTGTTTATCTACACGATACTTAAACAGCGAGTAATCTTACTGTTGGTATACACGATACATAAAATGTGAGTTATCTTATTGTTTGTCTACATGATACTTGAACAGCGAGTTATCTTATTGTTTATCTACACGATACTTGAACTGTAAGTTATCTAACTGTTGGTATACACGATAATTGAACTGTAAGTTATCTAACTGTTGGTATACACAATACTTGAACTGTGAGTTATCATTCTTTAACTATAAGTTATCTTACTGTTGGTATACACAATACGCTTAATTTGTGAGTTATCTTACTATTGCTTTACAAGATACTTGAACTGAAAGTGATCTTACTGTTAGTACAGTTTCCATCCTTTGATCCATATTTACAGGAATCGCCATTCTCGTCTTTCTCGTCAATTAGGTCGATGTTCAATTCCAAGTTCCATAAGTAATCTCCGGCAAATACGTAGCAGGTGACGTTAGCAAAGCAATCCTTTGACTTGCAAGTTACACATAGATGTTTTGCAAAAGGAACCCCAGTACAGTCTGTAGAGAAAAAAAAGTTTCTGAAATTTCTACCCGCGGGTTGATTCGTCTGACAAATATATATAATGATGAAATCATGAATGCTGAACGTCACAATCTCTTGCTTTTATAAGCCACTATAAGGGAAAACTAACATTGAAAATTAATACATATAACAAAAAAATACACATGGCAACTTACCTAAGAGATCTTGTCCCTGAAATCTACACTTTTGTAAATTAAAACAATAATTCGTTTTCGAAAAAGAAATGAAAAAATAAAAAAATAAATAAGAAATGCTTACCCATTTCGTAAGATTTAAACAAAAACCCATTAGTTGCACTCCGATCTGATAAATCGTTTTTCGAGAAGTAAGATTTTTTTCTTAGCATTCTACATTCTGTCAGCAAAGTACCCAGAACGAAGAATATCTCGGGATATTGATAACACTGAGCTGTAGAAACTCTAAGGAAATCTGTTGTTGTTTCTGTAAAAATAAATACAATTGTCTATTGCAATGGACATACACTATGGCTTTATCAATATATATTTTTATATAGTATTAAAGGGTTTTGTAAGGCTCAGCCAAGTTTTTTTTTTATGTAAAGATCTTACGGTCATAGTATTCTTGTGTATAGTAGAAATCTTGTTCAGGTAAAAAGGTGTTAATTGTTTCAGAGAATTTCGTGAAGTCACCAAAAACACTGCATGCCGTCGGTCGAAGAGAAGACAGGTTTTGTGGTGTTGGTATTGCAACAAAATCTGTCGATATTGTCTTTGTCTGGATTCCATCAATGCCTGATATATAAACAAAAATAACACTCTCACAATATATTTAAGGATAAAATATGAGAATTCTTTATTAAATAGTGACACTACATGTACTCTGCTGTAATTTTACGTCTGATTGAACTGACCGATTGTCGAAATGTTAATTTTTAATTTACACTATTCAACTGACACGAAATTACAAAATTAACAAAGCAATATCCAAAGAATCCATCTTTTCTGGATCCACCCTTAGGACACTGAGGAAAGGAGGTTAAAGTAAAGCCCTGAAAAGAAATGTCGAACATCGTAAATATTACGAAATATCGTAATCTAAGAATTATTACTCAGAAAAACGTTTTCAAAGAGAACTCTGTTGTTTTATTGAAACCCTGTTGTATTCATTTAAACCGATGATTAAAGCAATTCAAATTAAGTAGAGACTCAGTTAAAAACATCAAACGATCTGAAAGGCCTAGATTACTTCTCAATGAGAAATCAATCGCAGCAGCGAAAATTATCATTGACAACTGTAAATCAGATTGCAAAAATACTAAACATTTAATCTGGTAGCGTTTTTAAGATCTTATAATAATATTTAGGAGTCAGAAAGGTTTCTGCGAGGTAGACCCCCACTTATTGAATAATGATGGACAAAATAGAAAGCGAATGCAAATTTTAAAAAAAAATTCTCTGAAAGTTTATGAAAAGTTTAACAAAAGACTTTAACATAAAAATTGTTACAGAGTGTGCAACTTTCTTCCATTTTTATGAACCTGAAAGAAAACTGGGAAATAAAATATGCCTCAGCAAAAACCCTTCAATTGCAAAACGCGAAAAGCAACAATGAAGGTTCTGTAGGAAAGTATGGTGTCTGTCTACTGTTGCTCAGATACCAAAAATATGTCTTCGTCGGTTTGTCTATATACATGTATAATCAATATTCATTTATACTTGCATAGTATACAAAGGGTTTTTTTAGTGTAAGAGCGACAGCGGGTTCCGAACTTTCGAATCAGTTCAATGCACTACCGCTACGCCACTAAAGCCTTTGATTTACAAATAACAGCGGTGGATCATAATATTATAAACAAAATAGTGTCCAAAATAGCGGCTCACAAACATTTACAGACATAAATGTACATGTAACTCCTTTTAGAAATAATGCTTAAATAAATAGGACACATTACTAGAACAATTGACATCATATGCTATAAATAGGTATGACGTATCATATTTTATGACGCAATAAAGTGCGTCATTTTGAATATAAAAAGAGTATGGGAAAATCGAAAGATTTATCACCAAGCTTAAAACAAGGATTATAAATAGCTTTTTGAGCAGAATAAAACAGCCCGAATCGCAAGAAGTCTAGGTCTAAACCGGTGTACAGTGTGTGCTGTAAAAAGGAACATCAAGAAAGGGGTTTAGTAGAAAACAAGCCCAGAACGGGAAGGAAGAAAAACTCAGCGTGCAAGATGAGCGATCTATTTTGAGGTGAGTAAAAACACACAGAAATAACCCAAAGATTTAACCAGTGTAGGGAAAATCCTGTTTCTGAGTTACTGTGAAAAAAATGTTTGTTTTGTAATAAATGTACGAAAAAAACCATAAGTATGCGGGAAGTTACCATAATAAAGCGAGTAGCATAAGATAGGAGGAAAAGACACTGGAAAGTTGATGTTTTCTGATGAATGTAAAGTGATCATTGGAGAAAATAACCGCGTACATATGTGGTGTAGACCCGGAGAGGAATGGATGCCGCAAAGCATTAGTCCCGGTCGACGTCGTGTTGCATGATTTGGGGATATATCTGCTGGAATGGACCAGGTACTTTGACAATTGTCAATGGCAATATTAACGCAGAAAATTATAAAGAAATCATTGACAATGGACTCTGGCCGGCCGTTGCTCAGTATTTTTACAGAATGACTTTATCAAGATGACAATGCACCAGTATACATCGTGTTTAATTACAAAACTAAAAATAATATCCGTAAAATGATGTGCCTGCCGAATCACCGGATAATTACATTATTGAAAACTGCTGGTTATTGTTGAAAAAAAAACTCACTGCGAAAATGCTCAAGCAGAATAAATAACGCAGCCGAACAAGAAATTCGGAGAATATGGACCATACATATATATAATTAAATTTTGGTTGTAACGCGTTTTCTGATTGGCTAAAAAATTTATTTTATATCGTATATTAAAGAATGTTGCCTACGTCATAGTAAGACTAACGTCAAAAAACGTATCAATCCGCCTGACGTTACGTTTGAATTTTGCCCAATTTGATGTCATTATAAGGGTCAAATCACCGTTTTTATCTACAGTTAATAGCAAAAAATTAAATTATAAGCAATGAATTCAAATATTTATTAGTTTTATACGATATAAAATAGTTTGGAACAATTTACGCTTTTTTATAAACCGCCCCAAACCATTTTATATCGTATAAAACAAATAAATATTGAATTCATTCCTTAAATAAAACCACTCCCACAACGAATGTCTGGATGTTAATAAGATCCAAGGGGTTTGCAACAGAGTATAAGGTAAGTTTTATGAAATAGGAAATTGGTGGGTTTTTTTAATACCGGAACCGTGTGTTGCTAATAACGCAACGACGCCATTTTGTTTGTAATGTTATGATCCGCCGCTGTATATGTTTATCTTTATATAAAAAAATATGTAGTTTCTTAATCAATTAACATCCAAGAATTAAAAAAAAAATAACAATCTTTCCAAAAAACGCCTCATTATTGACGGGGATTTTAAAGAAAAGGATTATGATAATTTTTGAACAAATTGATAATTTTTTAATAAGAAATTGTACATTATAAAAATGAAAACGCGTTTTAAAAATGACACTTTATAAAGAACGTACAAGAAAAAAATCAATAAAAATTTCGTCTGCTAAAGAATTTTGAGCTTTTCTCGTTAATGTCATAAGTATCTCATTTTTTGGAAATATCAGAAACGTTTGTTGATTTTTGTGATTGTATAGAAACTTGTTGAATAAATGATCAATAATCTTAGCAATTAATTAATTTAAAAAAGCAAACACCTGCTCTTTCACTGATTACGTATAGGGACTAGACACTCAAACGTCACAGCTATTTAGCAAGGCAAAGCAACTAGTATACAACAGTCAGCATAATAATAATAGCGTTGTGTAGTGCATGTACTAAATAGGCACAACACAACACTATTTTATAAGTGGCGCATGCACTAGCAATATAGATTTTTCTCATAATTAAACATTCTATACTTTACCTAATAATTCACGAGTATTAAATGGTAGGGCGTATAACTTTTTGTTATGAGAAAAATATATAACATCAAATGCCTTTGTCTCGAGGAGATTAACTTGGGTGCCTTCAGGCACGGATCCCTTTTTTTAAACTCACCCATCCCCATAACAAATCTTTTGGTCAATAATATGGACAAGCAAATCACATCACAATTATTCCCAAAGACAAATGTACCATACCGTCAAATTTTTAAGAATTACTCAATGAAGTTTGTGTTTTACGGGTGGGGAGTAAGTTTGCCATAGGTCAATTCTATATCATATAAATTAATTACTTAACGTATCAACTAACGTCGATCCCACCCCCACCCTTGTCCAAAGATTCGCCCATGAACTAATAGTTACTTGTAAATATTGTATACACTATACCGATATCGGCTATTACCGACCGTTAGCACAGGTAACGATTTATGACAAGAACAGAGCTCCGTAGCTAAAATACATACATTGGTATTTCATTTCTAATTTCATCTTTACAGTGTGAAATTTTCACTTTGGTTTATTTTACATGAAGCACAGGTGTATTTATTGATTAATTATTGATGTAATTAATGATAAAAAAAATGTAAACAAGCATTATTCTACTTTGACAACAAATTATATATATAACTGATCTTATTTGAAAATTCTCAAGGTTTCCTTATCTAATCAATCAATAGACTTAGCATATACTTACAGGAATAGGACACCAGGGAAACAAATCAAAGCCCCCTTCATTCTGTTTATGTAACTGCACATTGAACACAGAGCTGGGACGATGCCGACACAAGGCTGCCGATTTGTGTATTGGCCTCCAGTGTATGGACGCACGTTTATGTTAAAACCCTATACATAATAAGGTCATGCGCGGTTTCAAGATTATCATGCTCTCAGGATCTAAAATAGGGGAATTATTTCTTTGGATTGTATTACAAATAACGGCTACTGTTACAACAATAGAGGAATATTATCTTTGGTGTGTATGTTAAATAACAGTAACCTTTCCATTAATTAGATTTCTTTTTAAAATTTATTTATGAACACAGTTAACAGTTTCTAATGATTGTTTCATCATTTTGTGTTTTAATATGATATTTTCTGTACGGTGATCTATGTTTACAATAAATTTGCATGTAAACAAAAGCATGTG
>CM035814.1:900184-947684 GCA_020458035.1 Magallana ariakensis
GCGCCCTAGGACCCCTAAAAGTGTAAATTTAGCTCACCCGAACTTTGACATTTTTTATCTTTTCCCAATGATATAGGGGTGTAAAGTGGACCATTATCTCCCTTATCTTTGAAGTGTGCATCAAACGGATAACAGGGCAGTGTAGGGGACCTATAGGGCTATTATTTCTCGGTCTCAAATACGGGCTGTAGGGGTACCACCAAGTGGCTCCCAGGGGTTCGGGCTCATTTCAGGGGTTTATAATCTCACTTGAGTTTGATCACAAGAACCTGGAAACACTGGGGTAAGTAGAGGACCTCAAGAGGTATCCATAACAAGCGTTAGAGGGCGCCTATGACCCCTAAAAGTGTAAATTTAGCTCACCCGAACTTTGACATTTTTTATCTTTTCCCAATGATATAGGGGTGTAAAGTGGACCATTATCTCCCTTATCTTTGAAGTGTGCATCAAACGGATAACAGGGCAGTGTAGGGGACCTATAGGGCTATTATTTCTCGGTCTCAAATACGGGCTGTAGGGGTACCACCAAGTGGCTCCCAGGGGTTCGGGCTCATTTCAGGGGTTTATATCTCACTTGAGTTTGATCACAAGAACCTGGAAACACTGGGGTTAAGTAGAGGACCTCAAGAGGTATCCATAACAAGCGTTAGAGGGTGTCTATGACCCCTATAAGGGTCCAGTTAGCTCACCCGAACTTTGGCATTTTTTAGCATTCCACGATGATATAGGGTTTAAAGGTAGTTCATTATCACCCTTATCTTTGCAGTGTGCATCAAACGGAAACCAGGGCAGTGTAGGGGACCTATAGGGCTGTTATTTCTCAGTCTCAAATTTAGGCTGTAGGGGTACCACCAAGTGGCTCCCAGGGGTTCGGGCTCATTTCAGGGGTTTATATCTCACTTGAGTTTGATCACAAGAACCTGGAAATACTGGGGTTAAGTAGAGGACCTCAAGAGGTATCCATAACAAGCGTTAGAGGGCGCCTATGACCCCTAAAAGTGTAAATTTAGCTCACCCGAACTTTGACATTTTTTATCTTTTCCCAATGATATAGGGGTGTAAAGTGGACCATTATCTCCCTTATCTTTGAAGTGTGCATCAAACGGATAACAGGGCAGTGTAGGGGACCTATAGGGCTATTATTTCTCGGTCTCAAATATGGGCTGTAGGGGTACCACCAAGTGGCTCTCAGGGGTTCGGGCTCATTTCAGGGGTTTATATCTCACTTGAGTTTGATCACAAGAACCTGGAAACACTGGGGTTAATTAGAGGACCTCAAGAGGTATCCATAACAAGCGTTAGAGGGCGCCTATGACCCCTAAAAGTGTAAATTTAGCTCACCCGAACTTTGACATTTTTTATCTTTTCCCAATGATATAGGGGTGTAAAGTGGACCATTATCTCCCTTATCTTTGAAGTGTGCATCAAACGGATAACAGGGCAGTGTAGGGGACCTATAGGGCTATTATTTCTCGGTCTCAAATACGGGCTGTAGGGGTACCACCAAGTGGCTCCCAGGGGTTCGGGCTCATTTCAGGGGTTTATATCTCACTTGAGTTTGATCACAAGAACCTGGAAACACTGGGGTTAAGTAGAGGACCTCAAGAGGTATCCATAACAAGCGTTAGAGGGCGCCTATGACCCCTAAAAGTGTAAATTTAGCTCACCCGAACTTTGACATTTTTTATCTTTTCCCAATGATATAGGGGTGTAAAGTGGACCATTATCTCCCTTATCTTTGAAGTGTGCATCAAACGGATAACAGGGCAGTGTAGGGGACCTATAGGGCTATTATTTCTCGGTCTCAAATACGGGCTGTAGGGGTACCACCAAGTGGCTCCCAGGGGTTCGGGCTCATTTCAGGGGTTTATATCTCACTTGAGTTTGATCACAAGAACCTGGAAACACTGGGGTTAAGTAGAGGACCTCAAGAGGTATCCATAACAAGCGTTAGAGGGTGTCTATGACCCCTATAAGGGTCCAGTTAGCTCACCCGAACTTTGGCATTTTTTAGCATTCCACGATGATATAGGGTTTAAAGGTAGTTCATTATCACCCTTATCTTTGCAGTGTGCATCAAACGGAAACCAG
The DNA here is from genome assembly GCA_020458035.1 of Magallana ariakensis. Taxonomy (NCBI): domain Eukaryota; kingdom Metazoa; phylum Mollusca; class Bivalvia; order Ostreida; family Ostreidae; genus Magallana; species Magallana ariakensis. The sequence goes on from CM035814.1 coordinate 902,276, forward strand.
GGCAGTGTAGGGGACCTATAGGGCTGTTATTTCTCAGTCTCAAATTTAGGCTGTAGGGGTACCACCAAGTGGCTCCCAGGGGTTCGGGCTCATTTCAAGGATTTATATCTCACTTGAGTTTGATCACAAAAACTTGGAGAGACATGGGTTTAGTAGAGGACCTCAAGAAGTATCCAAAACAAGCGTTAGAGGGCGTCTAGGACCCCTAAAAGAGTCTTGGCATTTTTTAGCATTTCACAATGATATAGGGGTTAAAGGTAGTTCATCATCACCCTTATCTTTGAGGTGTGCATCAAACGGAAAACAAGGCAGTGTATTTGTACCTATAGGGCTGTTATTTCCCGGTCTCAAATTTAGGCTGTAGGGGTACCACCAAGTGGCTCCCAGGAATTCTTGCTCATTTCAAGGATAGGGGACCTATAGGGCTATTTCTTCCAGGTGTCTTTATACGAATACCTTTTTTACTTAAGGTCCTACACTGTTCTGATATCCGTTTGATGCACTTTTCAAAAATAAGGGAGATAATACAGTAGTGCACATTGAACCCTTATATCATTGTGGAATGCTAAAAATGCCTAACTTTGGGTGAGCTAACTGGACCCTTTTGAGGGTCATTGACATCCTCTAACGCTTGTTATGGATACCTCTTGAGGTCTTCTTCTGAACCCCCGTGTTTCCAAGTTTTTTTTAATCAATCTCATACGAGATAATTTTATAAACCCATGAAATGAGCCCGAACCCCTGAGAACCACTTCGTGGTATCCCTACAGCCCATATTTGATTCCTGGAAAATAATAGCCCTATAAGTCCCCTACACTGCCCTGTTATCCGATTGATGCACACTTCAAGGATAAGAGAGATATTGGTCCACTTTTCACCCCTATATCATTGTGAAATGCTAAAAAATGCCAAAGTTCGGGTGAGCTAACTGGACCCTTAGAGGGGTCATAGACGCCCTCTAACGCTTGTTATGGATACCTCTTGAGGTCCTCTACTTAACCTTAGTGTTTCCAGGTTCATTTGATCAAACTCACGTGAGATATAAACCCTTGAAATGAGCCCGAACCCCTGGGAGCCACTTGGTGGTACCCCTACAGCCCATATTTGAGACCGGGAAATAATAGCCCTTTAGGTCCCCTACACTGCCCTGTTATCCGTTTGATGCACACTTCAAAGATAAGGGAGATAATGGTCCACTTTTCACCCATATATCATTGTGAAATGCTAAAAAATGCCAAAGTTCGGGTGAGCTAACTGGACCCTTATAGGGGTCAAAGACACCCTCTAACGCTTGTTATGGATACCTCTTGAGGTCCTCTACTTAACCTCAGTGTTTCCAGGTCCATGTGATCAAACTCACGTGAGATATAAACCCTTGAAATGAGCCCGAACCCCTGGGAGCTACTTGGTGGTACCCCTACAGCCCATATTTGAGACCGGGAAATAATAGCCCTGTAGGTCCCCTACACTGCCCTGTTATCCGTTTGATGCACACTTCAAAGATAAGGGAGATAATGGTCCACTTTTCACCCATATATCATTGTGAAATGCTAAAAAATGCCAAAGTTCGGGTGAGCTAACTGGACCCTTATAGGGGTCATAGACACCCTCTAACGCTTGTTATGGATACCTCTTGAGGTCCTCTACTTAACCTCAGTGTTTCCAGGTTCATGTGATCAAACTCACGTGAGATATAAACCCTTGAAATGAGCTCAAACCCCTGGGAGCCACTTGGTGGTACCCCTACAGCCCATATTTGAGACCGGGAAATAATAGCCCTGTAGGTCCCCTACACTGCCCTGTTATCCGTTTGATGCACACTTCAAAGATAAGGGATATAATGGTCCACTTTTCACCCATATATCATTGTGAAATGCTAAAAAATGCCAAAGTTCGGGTGAGCTAACTGGACCCTTATAGGGGTCATAGACGCCCTCTAAGGCTTGTTATGGATATCTCTTGAGGTCCTCTACTTAACCTCAGTGTTTCCAGGTTCATGTGATGAAACTCACGTGAGATATAAACCCTTGAAATGAGCCCGAACCCCTGGGAGCCACTTGGTGGTACCCCTACAGCCCATATTTGAGACCGGGAAATAATAGCCCTTTAGGTCCCCTACACTGCCCTGTTATCCGTTTGATGCACACTTCAAAGATAAGGGAGATAATGGTCCACTTTTCACCCATATATCATTGTGAAATGCTAAAAAATGCCAAAGTTCGGGTGAGCTAACTGGACCCTTATAGGGGTCATAGACGCCCTCTAACGCTTGTTATGGATACCTCTTGAGGTCCTCTACTTAACCTCAGTGTTTCCAGGTTCATGTGATCAAACTCAAGTGAGATATAAACCCCTGAAATGTGCCCGAACCCCTGGGAGCCACTTGGTGGTACCCCTACAGCCCATATTTGAGACCGGGAAATAATAGCCCTGTAGGTCCCCTACACTGCCCTGTTATCCGTTTGATGCACACTTCAAAGATAAGGGAGATAATGGTCCACTTTTCACCCATTAACATTATGAAATGCTAAAAAATGCCAAAGTTCGGGTGAGCTAACTGGACCCTTATAGGGGTCATAGACACCCTCTAACGCTTGTTATGGATACCTCTTGAGGTCCTCTACTTAACCTCAGTGTTTCCAGGTTCATGTGATCAAACTCACGTGAGATATAAACCCTTGAAATGAGCCCGAACCCCTGGGAGCCACTTGGTGGTACCCCTACAGCCCATATTTGAGACCGGGAAATAATAGCCCTGTAGGTCCCCTACACTGCCCTGTTATCCGTTTGATGCACACTTCAAAGATAAGGGAGATAATGGTCCACTTTTCACCCATATATCATTGTGAAATGCTAAAAATTGCCAAAGTTCGGGTGAGCTAACTGGACCCTTATAGGGGTCATAGACGCCCTCTAACGCTTGTTATGGATACCTCTTGAGGTCCTCTACTTAACCTCAGTGTTTCCAGGTTCATGTGATCAAACTCACGTGAGATATAAACCCTTGAAATGAGCCCGAACCCCTGGGAGCTACTTGGTGGTACCCCTACAGCCCATATTTGAGACCGGGAAATAATAGCCCTGTAGGTCCCCTACACTGCCCTGTTATCCGTTTGATGCACACTTCAAAGATAAGGGAGATAATGGTCCACTTTTCACCCATATATCATTGTGAAATGCTAAAAAATGCCAAAGTTCGGGTGAGCTAACTGGACCCTTATAGGGGTCATAGACACCCTCTAACGCTTGTTATGGATACCTCTTGAGGTCCTCTACTTAACCTTAGTGTTTCCAGGTTCATGTGATCAAACTCACGTGAGATATAAACCCTTGAAATGAGCCCGAACCCCTGGGAGCCACTTGGTGGTACCCCTACAGCCCATATTTGAGACCGGGAAATAATAGCCCTGTAGGTCCCCTACACTGCCCTGTTATCCGTTTGATGCACACTTCAAAGATAAGGGAGATAATGGTCCACTTTTCACCCATATATCATTGTGAAATGCTAAAAATTGCCAAAGTTCGGGTGAGCTAACTGGACCCTTATAGGGGTCATAGACACCCTCTAACGCTTGTTATGGATACCTCTTGAGGTCCTCTACTTAACCTCAGTGTTTCCAGGTTCATTTGATCAAACTCACGTGAGATGTAAACCCTTGAAATGAGCCCGAACCCCTGGGAGCCACTTGGTGGTACCCCTACAGCCCATATTTGAGACCGGGAAATAATAGCCCTGTAGGTCCCCTACACTGCCCTGTTATCCGTTTGATGCACACTTCAAAGATAAGGGAGATAATGGTCCACTTTTCACCCATATATCATTGTGAAATGCTAAAAAATGCCAAAGTTCGGGTGAGCTAACTGGACCCTTATAGGGGTCATAGACACCCTCTAACGCTTGTTATGGATACCTCTTGAGGTCCTCTACTTAACCTTAGTGTTTCCAGGTTCATGTGATCAAACTCACGTGAGATATAAACCCTTGAAATGAGCCCGAACCCCTGGGAGCCACTTGGTGGTACCCCTACAGCCCATATTTGAGACCGGGAAATAATAGCCCTGTAGGTCCCCTACACTGCCCTGTTATCCGTTTGATGCACACTTCAAAGATAAGGGAGATAATGGTCCACTTTTCACCCATATATCATTGTGAAATGCTAAAAAATGCCAATGTTCGGGTGAGCTAACTGGACCGTTATAGGTGTCATAGACACCTTCTAACGCTTGTTATGGATACCTCTTGAGGTCCTCTACTCAACCTCAGTGTTTCCAGGTTCATGTGATCAAACTCACGTGAGATATAAACCCTTGAAATGAGCCCGAAACCCTGGGAGCTACTTGGTGGTACCCCTACAGCCCATATTTGAGACCGGGAAATAATAGCCCTGTAGGTCCCCTACACTGCCCTGTTATCCGTTTGATGCACACTTCAAAGATAAGGGAGATAATGGTCCACTTTTCACCCATATATCATTGTGAAATGCTAAAAATTGCCAAAGTTCGGGTGAGCTAACTGGACCCTTATAGGGGTCATAGACACCCTCTAACGCTTGTTATGGATACCTCTTGAGGTCCTCTACTTAACCTCAGTGTTTCCAGGTTCATTTGATCAAACTCACGTGAGATGTAAACCCTTGAAATGAGCCCGAACCCCTGGGAGCCACTTGGTGGTACCCCTACAGCCCATATTTGAGACCGGGAAATAATAGCCCTGTAGGTCCCCTACACTGCCCTGTTATCCGTTTGATGCACACTTCAAAGATAAGGGATATAATGGTCCACTTTTCACCCATATATCATTGTGAAATGCTAAAAAATGCCAAAGTTCGGGTGAGCTAACTGGACCCTTATAGGGGTCATAGACGCCCTCTAACGCTTGTTATGGATATCTCTTGAGGTCCTCTACTTAACCTCAGTGTTTCCAGGTTCATGTGATGAAACTCACGTGAGATATAAACCCTTGAAATGAGCCCGAACCCCTGGGAGCCACTTGGTGGTACCCCTACAGCCCATATTTGAGACCGGGAAATAATAGCCCTTTAGGTCCCCTACACTGCCCTGTTATCCGTTTGATGCACACTTCAAAGATAAGGGAGATAATGGTCCACTTTTCACCCATATATCATTGTGAAATGCTAAAAATTGCCAAAGTTCGGGTGAGCTAACTGGACCCTTATAGGGGTCATAGACGCCCTCTAACGCTTGTTATGGATACCTCTTGAGGTCCTCTACTTAACCTCAGTGTTTCCAGGTTCATGTGATCAAACTCAAGTGAGATATAAACCCCTGAAATGTGCCCGAACCCCTGGGAGCCACTTGGTGGTACCCCTACAGCCCATATTTGAGACCGGGAAATAATAGCCCTGTAGGTCCCCTACACTGCCCTGTTATCCGTTTGATGCACACTTCAAAGATAAGGGAGATAATGGTCCACTTTTCACCCATTAACATTGTGAAATGCTAAAAAATGCCAAAGTTCGGGTGAGCTAACTGGACCCTTATAGGGGTCATAGACACCCTCTAACGCTTGTTATGGATACCTCTTGAGGTCCTCTACTTAACCTCAGTGTTTCCAGGTTCATGTGATCAAACTCACGTGAGATATAAACCCTTGAAATGAGCCCGAACCCCTGGGAGCCACTTGGTGGTACCCCTACAGCCCATATTTGAGACCGGGAAATAATAGCCCTGTAGGTCCCCTACACTGCCCTGTTATCCGTTTGATGCACACTTCAAAGATAAGGGAGATAATGGTCCACTTTTCACCCATATATCATTGTGAAATGCTAAAAATTGCCAAAGTTCGGGTGAGCTAACTGGACCCTTATAGGGGTCATAGACGCCCTCTAACGCTTGTTATGGATACCTCTTGAGGTCCTCTACTTAACCTCAGTGTTTCCAGGTTCATGTGATCAAACTCACGTGAGATATAAACCCTTGAAATGAGCCCGAACCCCTGGGAGCTACTTGGTGGTACCCCTACAGCCCATATTTGAGACCGGGAAATAATAGCCCTGTAGGTCCCCTACACTGCCCTGTTATCCGTTTGATGCACACTTCAAAGATAAGGGAGATAATGGTCCACTTTTCACCCATATATCATTGTGAAATGCTAAAAAATGCCAAAGTTCGGGTGAGCTAACTGGACCCTTATAGGGGTCATAGACACCCTCTAACGCTTGTTATGGATACCTCTTGAGGTCCTCTACTTAACCTCAGTGTTTCCAGGTTCATGTGATCAAACTCACGTGAGATATAAACCCTTGAAATGAGCCCGAACCCCTGGGAGCTACTTGGTGGTACCCCTACAGCCCATATTTGAGACCGGGAAATAATAGCCCTGTAGGTCCCCTACACTGCCCTGTTATCCGTTTGATGCACACTTCAAAGATAAGGGAGATAATGGTCCACTTTTCACCCATATATCATTGTGAAATGCTAAAAAATGCCAAAGTTCGGGTGAGCTAACTGGACCCTTATAGGGGTCATAGACGCCCTCTAACGCTTGTTATGGATATCTCTTGAGGTCCTCTACTTAACCTCAGTGTTTCCAGGTTCATGTGATGAAACTCACGTGAGATATAAACCCTTGAAATGAGCCCGAACCCCTGGGAGCCACTTGGTGGTACCCCTACAGCCCATATTTGAGACCGGGAAATAATAGCCCTTTAGGTCCCCTACACTGCCCTGTTATCCGTTTGATGCACACTTCAAAGATAAGGGAGATAATGGTCCACTTTTCACCCATATATCATTGTGAAATGCTAAAAATTGCCAAAGTTCGGGTGAGCTAACTGGACCCTTATAGGGGTCATAGACGCCCTCTAACGCTTGTTATGGATACCTCTTGAGGTCCTCTACTTAACCTCAGTGTTTCCAGGTTCATGTGATCAAACTCAAGTGAGATATAAACCCCTGAAATGTGCCCGAACCCCTGGGAGCCACTTGGTGGTACCCCTACAGCCCATATTTGAGACCGGGAAATAATAGCCCTGTAGGTCCCCTACACTGCCCTGTTATCCGTTTGATGCACACTTCAAAGATAAGGGAGATAATGGTCCACTTTTCACCCATTAACATTGTGAAATGCTAAAAAATGCCAAAGTTCGGGTGAGCTAACTGGACCCTTATAGGGGTCATAGACACCCTCTAACGCTTGTTATGGATACCTCTTGAGGTCCTCTACTTAACCTCAGTGTTTCCAGGTTCATGTGATCAAACTCACGTGAGATATAAACCCTTGAAATGAGCCCGAACCCCTGGGAGCCACTTGGTGGTACCCCTACAGCCCATATTTGAGACCGGGAAATAATAGCCCTGTAGGTCCCCTACACTGCCCTGTTATCCGTTTGATGCACACTTCAAAGATAAGGGAGATAATGGTCCACTTTTCACCCATATATCATTGTGAAATGCTAAAAATTGCCAAAGTTCGGGTGAGCTAACTGGACCCTTATAGGGGTCATAGACGCCCTCTAACGCTTGTTATGGATACCTCTTGAGGTCCTCTACTTAACCTCAGTGTTTCCAGGTTCATGTGATCAAACTCACGTGAGATATAAACCCTTGAAATGAGCCCGAACCCCTGGGAGCTACTTGGTGGTACCCCTACAGCCCATATTTGAGACCGGGAAATAATAGCCCTGTAGGTCCCCTACACTGCCCTGTTATCCGTTTGATGCACACTTCAAAGATAAGGGAGATAATGGTCCACTTTTCACCCATATATCATTGTGAAATGCTAAAAAATGCCAAAGTTCGGGTGAGCTAACTGGACCCTTATAGGGGTCATAGACACCCTCTAACGCTTGTTATGGATACCTCTTGAGGTCCTCTACTTAACCTCAGTGTTTCCAGGTTCATGTGATCAAACTCACGTGAGATATAAACCCTTGAAATGAGCCCGAACCCCTGGGAGCTACTTGGTGGTACCCCTACAGCCCATATTTGAGACCGGGAAATAATAGCCCTGTAGGTCCCCTACACTGCCCTGTTATCCGTTTGATGCACACTTCAAAGATAAGGGAGATAATGGTCCACTTTTCACCCATATATCATTGTGAAATGCTAAAAAATGCCAAAGTTCGGGTGAGCTAACTGGACCCTTATAGGGGTCATAGACACCCTCTAACGCTTGTTATGGATACCTCTTGAGGTCCTCTACTTAACCTTAGTGTTTCCAGGTTCATGTGATCAAACTCACGTGAGATATAAACCCTTGAAATGAGCCCGAACCCCTGGGAGCCACTTGGTGGTACCCCTACAGCCCATATTTGAGACCGGGAAATAATAGCCCTGTAGGTCCCCTACACTGCCCTGTTATCCGTTTGATGCACACTTCAAAGATAAGGGAGATAATGGTCCACTTTTCACCCATATATCATTGTGAAATGCTAAAAAATGCCAAAGTTCGGGTGAGCTAACTGGACCCTTATAGGGGTCATAGACACCCTCTAACGCTTGTTATGGATACCTCTTGAGGTCCTCTACTTAACCTCAGTGTTTCCAGGTTCATTTGATCAAACTCACGTGAGATGTAAACCCTTGAAATGAGCCCGAACCCCTGGGAGCCACTTGGTGGTACCCCTACAGCCCATATTTGAGACCGGGAAATAATAGCCCTGTAGGTCCCCTACACTGCCCTGTTATCCGTTTGATGCACACTTCAAAGATAAGGGAGATAATGGTCCACTTTTCACCCATATATCATTGTGAAATGCTAAAAAATGCCAAAGTTCGGGTGAGCTAACTGGACCCTTATAGGGGTCATAGACACCCTCTAACGCTTGTTATGGATACCTCTTGAGGTCCTCTACTTAACCTTAGTGTTTCCAGGTTCATGTGATCAAACTCACGTGAGATATAAACCCTTGAAATGAGCCCGAACCCCTGGGAGCCACTTGGTGGTACCCCTACAGCCCATATTTGAGACCGGGAAATAATAGCCCTGTAGGTCCCCTACACTGCCCTGTTATCCGTTTGATGCACACTTCAAAGATAAGGGAGATAATGGTCCACTTTTCACCCATATATCATTGTGAAATGCTAAAAAATGCCAAAGTTCGGGTGAGCTAACTGGAGCGTTATAGGTGTCATAGACACCTTCTAACGCTTGTTATGGATACCTCTTGAGGTCCTCTACTCAACCTCAGTGTTTCCAGGTTCATTTGATCAAACTCACGTGAGATATAAACCCTTGAAATGAGCCCGAAACCCTGGGAGCCACTTGGTGGTACCCCTACAGCCCATATTTGAGACCGGGAAATAATAGCCCTGTAGGTCCCCTACACTGCCCTGTTATCCGTTTGATGCACACTTCAAAGATAAGGGAGATAATGGTCCACTTTTCACCCATATATCATTGTGAAATGCTAAAAAATGCCAAAGTTCGGGTGAGCTAACTGGACCCTTATAGGGGTCATAGACACCCTCTAACGCTTGTTATGGATACCTCTTGAGGTCCTCTACTTAACCTCAGTGTTTCCAGGTTCATTTGATCAAACTCACGTGAGATGTAAACCCTTGAAATGAGCCCGAACCCCTGGGAGCCACTTGGTGGTACCCCTACAGCCCATATTTGAGACCGGGAAATAATAGCCCTGTAGGTCCCCTACACTGCCCTGTTATCCGTTTGATGCACACTTCAAAGATAAGGGATATAATGGTCCACTTTTCACCCATATATCATTGTGAAATGCTAAAAAATGCCAAAGTTCGGGTGAGCTAACTGGACCCTTATAGGGGTCATAGACGCCCTCTAACGCTTGTTATGGATATCTCTTGAGGTCCTCTACTTAACCTCAGTGTTTCCAGGTTCATGTGATGAAACTCACGTGAGATATAAACCCTTGAAATGAGCCCGAACCCCTGGGAGCCACTTGGTGGTACCCCTACAGCCCATATTTGAGACCGGGAAATAATAGCCCTTTAGGTCCCCTACACTGCCCTGTTATCCGTTTGATGCACACTTCAAAGATAAGGGAGATAATGGTCCACTTTTCACCCATATATCATTGTGAAATGCTAAAAATTGCCAAAGTTCGGGTGAGCTAACTGGACCCTTATAGGTGTCATAGACACCTTCTAATGCTTGTTATGGATACCTCTTGAGGTCCTCTACTTAACCTCAGTGTTTCCAGGTTCATGTGATCAAACTCAAGTGAGATATAAACCCCTGAAATGTGCCCGAACCCCTGGGAGCCACTTGGTGGTACCCCTACAGCCCATATTTGAGACCGGGAAATAATAGCCCTGTAGGTCCCCTACACTGCCCTGTTATCCGTTTGATGCACACTTCAAAGATAAGGGAGATAATGGTCCACTTTTCATACATATATCATTGTGAAATGCTAAAAAATGCCAAAGTTCGGGTGAGCTAACTGGACCCTTATAGGGGTCATAGACACCCTCTAACGCTTGTTATGGATACCTCTTGAGGTCCTCTACTTAACCTCAGTGTTTCCAGGTTCATTTGATCAAACTCACGTGAGATGTAAACCCTTGAAATGAGCCCGAACCCCTGGGAGCCACTTGGTGGTACCCCTACAGCCCATATTTGAGACCGGGAAATAATAGCCCTGTAGGTCCCCTACACTGCCCTGTTATCCGTTTGATGCACACTTCAAAGATAAGGGAGATAATGGTCCACTTTTCACCCATATATCATTGTGAAATGCTAAAAAATGCCAAAGTTCGGGTGAGCTAACTGGACCCTTATAGGGGTCATAGACACCCTCTAACGCTTGTTATGGATACCTCTTGAGGTCCTCTACTTAACCTCAGTGTTTCCAGGTTCATGTGATCAAACTCACGTGAGATATAAACCCTTGAAATGAGCCCGAACCCCTGGGAGCTACTTGGTGGTACCCCTACAGCCCATATTTGAGACCGGGAAATAATAGCCCTGTAGGTCCCCTACACTGCCCTGTTATCCGTTTGATGCACACTTCAAAGATAAGGGAGATAATGGTCCACTTTTCACCCATATATCATTGTGAAATGCTAAAAAATGCCAAAGTTCGGGTGAGCTAACTGGACCCTTATAGGGGTCATAGACACCCTCTAACGCTTGTTATGGATACCTCTTGAGGTCCTCTACTTAACCTTAGTGTTTCCAGGTTCATGTGATCAAACTCACGTGAGATATAAACCCTTGAAATGAGCCCGAACCCCTGGGAGCCACTTGGTGGTACCCCTACAGCCCATATTTGAGACCGGGAAATAATAGCCCTGTAGGTCCCCTACACTGCCCTGTTATCCGTTTGATGCACACTTCAAAGATAAGGGAGATAATGGTCCACTTTTCACCCATATATCATTGTGAAATGCTAAAAAATGCCAAAGTTCGGGTGAGCTAACTGGACCCTTATAGGGGTCATAGACACCCTCTAACGCTTGTTATGGATACCTCTTGAGGTCCTCTACTTAACCTCAGTGTTTCCAGGTTCATTTGATCAAACTCACGTGAGATGTAAACCCTTGAAATGAGCCCGAACCCCTGGGAGCCACTTGGTGGTACCCCTACAGCCCATATTTGAGACCGGGAAATAATAGCCCTGTAGGTCCCCTACACTGCCCTGTTATCCGTTTGATGCACACTTCAAAGATAAGGGAGATAATGGTCCACTTTTCACCCATATATCATTGTGAAATGCTAAAAAATGCCAAAGTTCGGGTGAGCTAACTGGACCCTTATAGGGGTCATAGACACCCTCTAACGCTTGTTATGGATACCTCTTGAGGTCCTCTACTTAACCTCAGTGTTTCCAGGTTCATTTGATCAAACTCACGTGAGATGTAAACCCTTGAAATGAGCCCGAACCCCTGGGAGCCACTTGGTGGTACCCCTACAGCCCATATTTGAGACCGGGAAATAATAGCCCTGTAGGTCCCCTACACTGCCCTGTTATCCGTTTGATGCACACTTCAAAGATAAGGGATATAATGGTCCACTTTTCACCCATATATCATTGTGAAATGCTAAAAAATGCCAAAGTTCGGGTGAGCTAACTGGACCCTTATAGGGGTCATAGACGCCCTCTAACGCTTGTTATGGATATCTCTTGAGGTCCTCTACTTAACCTCAGTGTTTCCAGGTTCATGTGATGAAACTCACGTGAGATATAAACCCTTGAAATGAGCCCGAACCCCTGGGAGCCACTTGGTGGTACCCCTACAGCCCATATTTGAGACCGGGAAATAATAGCCCTTTAGGTCCCCTACACTGCCCTGTTATCCGTTTGATGCACACTTCAAAGATAAGGGAGATAATGGTCCACTTTTCACCCATATATCATTGTGAAATGCTAAAAATTGCCAAAGTTCGGGTGAGCTAACTGGACCCTTATAGGTGTCATAGACACCTTCTAATGCTTGTTATGGATACCTCTTGAGGTCCTCTACTTAACCTCAGTGTTTCCAGGTTCATGTGATCAAACTCAAGTGAGATATAAACCCCTGAAATGTGCCCGAACCCCTGGGAGCCACTTGGTGGTACCCCTACAGCCCATATTTGAGACCGGGAAATAATAGCCCTGTAGGTCCCCTACACTGCCCTGTTATCCGTTTGATGCACACTTCAAAGATAAGGGAGATAATGGTCCACTTTTCATACATATATCATTGTGAAATGCTAAAAAATGCCAAAGTTCGGGTGAGCTAACTGGACCCTTATAGGGGTCATAGACACCCTCTAACGCTTGTTATGGATACCTCTTGAGGTCCTCTACTTAACCTCAGTGTTTCCAGGTTCATTTGATCAAACTCACGTGAGATGTAAACCCTTGAAATGAGCCCGAACCCCTGGGAGCCACTTGGTGGTACCCCTACAGCCCATATTTGAGACCGGGAAATAATAGCCCTGTAGGTCCCCTACACTGCCCTGTTATCCGTTTGATGCACACTTCAAAGATAAGGGAGATAATGGTCCACTTTTCACCCATATATCATTGTGAAATGCTAAAAAATGCCAAAGTTCGGGTGAGCTAACTGGACCCTTATAGGGGTCATAGACACCCTCTAACGCTTGTTATGGATACCTCTTGAGGTCCTCTACTTAACCTCAGTGTTTCCAGGTTCATGTGATCAAACTCACGTGAGATATAAACCCTTGAAATGAGCCCGAACCCCTGGGAGCTACTTGGTGGTACCCCTACAGCCCATATTTGAGACCGGGAAATAATAGCCCTGTAGGTCCCCTACACTGCCCTGTTATCCGTTTGATGCACACTTCAAAGATAAGGGAGATAATGGTCCACTTTTCACCCATATATCATTGTGAAATGCTAAAAAATGCCAAAGTTCGGGTGAGCTAACTGGACCCTTATAGGGGTCATAGACACCCTCTAACGCTTGTTATGGATACCTCTTGAGGTCCTCTACTTAACCTTAGTGTTTCCAGGTTCATGTGATCAAACTCACGTGAGATATAAACCCTTGAAATGAGCCCGAACCCCTGGGAGCCACTTGGTGGTACCCCTACAGCCCATATTTGAGACCGGGAAATAATAGCCCTGTAGGTCCCCTACACTGCCCTGTTATCCGTTTGATGCACACTTCAAAGATAAGGGAGATAATGGTCCACTTTTCACCCATATATCATTGTGAAATGCTAAAAAATGCCAAAGTTCGGGTGAGCTAACTGGACCCTTATAGGGGTCATAGACACCCTCTAACGCTTGTTATGGATACCTCTTGAGGTCCTCTACTTAACCTCAGTGTTTCCAGGTTCATTTGATCAAACTCACGTGAGATGTAAACCCTTGAAATGAGCCCGAACCCCTGGGAGCCACTTGGTGGTACCCCTACAGCCCATATTTGAGACCGGGAAATAATAGCCCTGTAGGTCCCCTACACTGCCCTGTTATCCGTTTGATGCACACTTCAAAGATAAGGGAGATAATGGTCCACTTTTCACCCATATATCATTGTGAAATGCTAAAAAATGCCAAAGTTCGGGTGAGCTAAATAATCTCTTGTTTATATCTTTGCATTTTTTTCTCGAAGGTTCACGTCAAAACATGGCTGACACAAAATAATCCCAAATTAACCTCTGGATTTCTCTTGTTTGGTTTTCGTTTTGAAAGAGGCAAATTTTTTTATGAGAATAAAATCACAATAAAGTCCTATTTTTGTAAAAATTAGACTACTTTTCTGAATTTTTATGCATGTTATTTCCGGAGAGAAGTAAACAGACCCGGGAATCAATTTTTAAGCACACGTATAGACAAATACCAATATTCATTAATTTCATTAAACACAAACGCATTTATAATTCTTATTCAGGCGAGCTTTACTGCCTCCGAAGTTTTCAATACTCATACAAATTAATCATGTATAAATCTTCTTGTTATTAATTAAAGAATGCCGATAATAAAGTAAAATATAATTTTCGATTCGAGTACTTTCAGTACTTTGATGATTTTCCTTATTGGCTGCTAGCTTCTACGGGCTTAGTGGCTGCTGTTAGTGGCTGCTAGCTTCAGCCTGGTTTTTTTACCCGTACTGGTGGCTCAAGCATGTACGACTAAATAATAAGATTCTTTTGATTTAGTCAACATGAAAAAAACCATCGTACATGGTGAAAAAATGCCTCAGATTTAAAGAAGATAATGCTAATCCTACAATTTGTTTACAATCAGCTGTTCGAAGAAGGTCGCATGTGACGTCACCGTACCACCTGACACGCTATCTCATTAACGAGTTTTTATACGATCGGGGCTATGATTTAAATTGATATTATGGCTAATTACCGCTTTTATACAGCTAACAAACTGTTAGAAGTAATTAATATATACACAAGGAAGGCAAGAAATGTAAAATGTCCCATAGTTTAGAAACATGCGATATGTCCTTTAAGGATATGCAACTCATTAGAGTTCCTTTACTAAATACAAAAAAGCATTTGAAAATAAAAATGATGTTTTCCCAATGCGATAAACTGATGAGAGTTAACCTAATATCAATAAAAAGTTTCAATACATGAAATTAATTTAAAACGGCATTTCCTCAACAGGATTGTATGCATTGACGCTAAACAGAGGGGTTGTATTGGTTTTTTTCCGACCAAGGGTAATTAGAATTTTACATGTTAATATAATGTCTACTCCCAGTTCGTAGTCCTGGGGCCGGGTCTGTTCAAAGGTCAGTCGATCGTGCATCGCGTTTAATAGAGATTAAAGTGATTTTAGGAAAAACTACCTTTCTATAATAACAGCCTCTTTGTTATCGCAAGAATCAGTACATGAATGTTTTTGCCCCGAATACCACTGAAATTAAAGAATGGAGTAATCGTTGTATTCCCGGGATCGGTAACGCCTTTACTTAGATCACGTGACCTAACCCTGCGCTCAGTGCGCGAATGATCGATATGAAGATGCTGGCTCCGTGTTTTTTTACTTCCTATACCAGCTGACAGTGCGGCTCTTACATGTAGGGCTGACTATCTGTACGGCGCTCTGACGCGGTCTTCTTTCGTGTACCGCCGGGGGGACAGGGCCCTGGTCAACATGTGCTCTCTGCTGTCCGCTGTCTTCCTGATTCTGGGAACCCAGCTCTCTATTATAGGTAAGTAATTTCAGTGAATTCGCTCACTTAAGATATAAAATAGGCGAGGAATCCAATCGTTATTTGTTATAATTTAGAAATATTTCTGTCTTCTTTTCTTTCATTAACAAAATAGAAAAAAAAATGTTTTTTCATGTAACTACCTTATCTTCTTAATCACTCATACATCCTAAACTTTTAATAAATCTTCAAGGTAAATTAGTAGGCATCGTTATTTCACGCGGAAGTTCACCAAAAGCATTTTGTCATTATGATGATTGTTCATCTAAAAAATATTTTCTCTATATTTTTTTTTTCCTTATACTTGTGAATAAAATTTTCAATTTACGCCAAAAATTCCCTTCGTGATATTTCAAACTTCATTGTCATTTCACCATATCATACTTTACGTACATGTATAATATACAAAATAATGTAAACATTTTTTATGTATATTATGCAAAAAAAAAAACAATTATGAACAATTAACTTTCCTTTCATTTTCTTTTTTTATAAAATTACATTCGTTTACATTTTTGTTTGCGAAATCATGTAAAGTAGATTTCTTTCTATACACAATATGTTATGAAGATGCTTAACATTTCCCGTCCGGCTTCCTCTGAGTATGGACATCCTTAACATCACAAACTTTCTTTTTTAAAATCGCCGGAATTTGATGAATACATTAATCCCGAGATTATGATTAACACACTTGAAAACGGATGCATGGATTTAATCGACGGACGGATGCTATTGCTGTTGACGAAGGGAGAACGGGAAACTCTCTCTCTCTCTCTCTCTCTCTCTCTCTCTCTCTCTCTCTCTCTCTCTCTCTCTCTCTCATATTTAGAAAATAAAGAGATAATAAAACCAAGAGGGGTTATTTTGTTGTAAGTTTAAATTTCCCCCAATTCTAATAATCTCTGTGTTTACATCACCTACCACTGACCCATACAGTAACTCATGTCACATGTTTATATCTATGCAGCTACGTCACATGTTTATATCTATGCAGCTACGTCACATGTTTATATCTATGCAGCTACGTCAAATTGTTGTACGTTTATACAGGCATGCAATATACATGTACAAATGTAGCTGAAATTTATATACAAAGAAACATATAATCAAAAATGCTTAAATCGAGAAGAAATCCGGGAATTTACATAATACTGCTTGTTTCATTAGATTTATGTGTTGAACATTGCTTAAGTCGACGCTTCTTTTTATCAAGTTTATTTGCTAACGTATTATAACATTAAGCTCAAAATTCCATCAGCATAATGTCTGGGTTTTTTTTTTCTTTACATGAAAGTCTACGCTTGTTTACTCATAATTAGCACAGCGATTTTTAGGTAAATTTAAATTAGTTCATGCTGTGTTCTCGTTACTACAAATGTTAATACACTGCGCCTGTTAGTTAACGCAGTGGAAATCAAAGTCGGTGACAGAAGTACAATCATCAAAAGAACTAACAATTTGCTCTTGGTTAAATTGGTTATTATCACTCATAATGGCGTAAACGGCGCGCTGACTGTATAGCCTCAGATGACACGAAGTGCCGATTATCAACACCATATAGTGCTGCGATTATCTCTACATTGCCACAATAATATAAAAAGTCCTATATTTGAATAATCTTCTAAAAGAGCATTACCCCTGGCCCACCACACCCTTCCCGACAGAAATACGCGGCATGAATAATTTACAGCTTCCGTCTTTTGGTACTCTCAGTACTTTGATTACGTACTCTAAGTGTTAGTACACTAGTTAGTCTACCAAATCAATCGATAACGGTTGGGTGTGCGCCGTGATCTGTTTGTGTGTGAGTGTTTGATGAAGTTCTAGGCAGGTGTCGTCAGAAAAACTGTCAACCTTGGTAATCCTTACATAACCGGACGAGATCTATTGCTTTAATTAACACTCAATATCCATTATTGAGGGCTCTGTTTCAATGGACGACATCACACTAGATTACGCTATTTGTCTTATCCGCTCCCCGCCGAGTTCCTTAAAGTGAATCTAATGTCGATCACTGCTTCATAATTACATGATTAACGCTGTCCAGCAAACGCACCTGCTCTCTCTCTCTCTCTCTCTCTCTCTCTCTCTCTCTCTCTCTCTCTCTCTCTCTCTCTCTCTCTCTCTCTCTCCGTTGTAACTTTTTGAAATCGGTATTATTGTTTTAGGAGTTTAACGGTGAAAACTTGGGTGGGTCTTGATCAAGAGTAGTTTTAAGGTCTCACCTGCTTTTGAAAAAAAAACCACGTACCCAGATGTTTGCAAGCAACATGTATAATTTATTGGGGGCATTAAGTTGTGTACAATTTTTACTTATACGGTTTATTATATTTGCGTACCCTTTTCATGAATTGCTTTTTATTGTGGTCATGAGTTAATAAATCTGAACCCTTTTTACCTCAGACAAGTATTTTAATCTGTGGAATGTTGATTTGCCGAATACTTGTACTATTTCTTCATTGTCTTTTCAAATCACGGGCAGGTTTGTAATTATGAAGTTTATGGTTCGCATAACAAACACCGTCACGATGAGTTATAGCACATTTCATCGTGGCAATGATTTTTAAAATCGTTGCCTGCATTAAATGTACTGACTTCAAATAACATTTTGTAAGTATTTGTAATTAGTGTAATTCTAATTAGGTCACTGAACAGCATGTTTGTGAGAGTGTTCACCTGCATTCATCAGCTGATCATTCTTAATCACTGAGATGATCGATCCACTCTGTTATAAATCAGATGTACATTTTACCCCCGGCGTCGATTTTACACCAAACACAGGTCACCATATCCCTAACCCCCTGTGTCATTCATTTTTATGACACAAAAACTCATCTAATTGAAATACCCCCTGTGCTGAGACGTTACACTCTGGAGGCTGGGCTGACACAGGGGTCGGCTGACACAGGGGTGGTCAGTGTACTCTGGAGGCTGGGCTGACACAGGGGTGGTCAGTGTACTCTGGAGGCTGGGCTGACACAGGGGTGGGCTGACACAGGGGTGGGCTGACACAGGGGTGGTCACTGTACTCTGGAGGCTGGGCTGACACAGGGGTGGTCACTGTACTCTGGAGGCTGGGCTGACACAGGGGTGGGCTGACACAGGGGTGGTCACTGTACTCTGGAGGCTGGGCTGACACAGGGGTGGTCAGTGTACTCTAGTGTACGTGTACTCTAGCCACTCGTTTCCTGTTGACGGCGTTTCTACGGATACCTGCTCCGGAAGAACGAGTCATAATTCTCTAATCAAGGAGGCTTATCCCGATGATTAGTTAAATCTCTGAGAATCCGGAAGAATATTCAAGGCAAAGTATTTTATGAGGGGTTCTTGTCGAATTGTTTTATCCTATCAAGGGGTCATTGATAGATGCAAACTGATGAATCTTCACCATAAACATGTCTATTAACCCTACTTGTAAATTTATCTAATAAAAGTTCGCATTTGAAATGACTGTACACTAACCTACACTCGGAAGTCAGCGGTACTTTACGTAGCCGCCCGCAGCGAATCATTATTTCCATTGCATGAAGCATCCCTTAGGAAACACTGCAGCGTTAAGACCACTATAACCGATGGCTGACTTCGTCGCAAGATAATTTTTTCACTTTTTTATATCTCAATAACATAATCATGGAGTCTTTATTCCATCACATCTGTATGTACCCCAGGGCTAGTGTTTCAGCTGGTGCACGTGCACTTAATTCATACAATTATCGTCGCTAACAAACTTCCACCCGAGGACTATGGGTAGTTTGTCGTCACTAACCCACAGTTCAAGGTGGCCTTACCAGCAAAGCGAACTCGACGAATGGTGAAAGAGAACAAATGTCACAAATTCAGCAAAGCATTTTCTTCTTAACCTTCTAATTACCAAAACCTCTAAATATGTACTATTTAATACACTTGTAAAGCAGACCTTTGAGGGGGTCGGAGTTCCGGATCCTCCTCCTCTTCAGACTTCTTAAATTCATATGATCCCCTCCCCCTGAAAACAAAAATATCCATCTGACCCTCTTAGGAAATTTTCTAGTTTTACATGATAAAAAATTAAGATAAATTTTAACAAAATGTAATAAAACACGTGTGTACCGATAAGGTATCTATCAAAGAGAGATCATTTGCATTGTACACTTTGGGCGGAAAGACATTCTCGTCAAGTCCTTTCGGCTTTTGCAAAATTACATTGCAGGGACAACCCATTACCGCATTTTAACGGATATGTACCAATGTATTCGGGGTTTTTTGTTGTTGCTCTTTTGTTCTTTTTAATGAGAAAGATTACCTCATACAATTTAGTCATTTTTTATATTCTAAAATTAAATACTACACACAACTCTTTACAAAAGAGGCCTCTTATATCTTGAACACAGGGAAGCTGATGCTCCACGTTAAAATCGATCGACACAGTTCCCCTACGGCAGGGACATAAACCACTTTTGATGTTTGGAAGTTAATTAAGATGTTAAGAACTTGTTCCTAAGTAAAAGGCATGCATTATCACATTGGAAAAAAGTAAAGCTTTCATCTCATTCCGGAAATTTGGATCACAGTCAATTATCATCAGGTCGTCACAAATACACTATGGCCAACGCGGATCTTTTATTTTCCCGCGACCCCGTATGGACTCAGCGTTCGAGTCCCAGGTATAAACTCTGAGAACTCGTCAAAATTATAGTGCCTTTCAGGTCACAGTGAGGGAAGCGCTTGATTGTCTTTCAGGTCAAAATGAGACAAGCGCTTGAGGATTGAGTCCCGGTATAAACTGCCAAGCGGGTCACAGGGAAAGAAGCGCTTGAGTTTCCGATATGAACTGTCAATCATGATTGTCTTAGTGAGAGAAGAATTAAAGTCTCTGGTCTCTAAAGTTCCCGGTATAAACTGTCCATCAGATCACAGTACATGAGAGTCTCCGGTATATAAACTGTCCATCAGATCACAATGAGAAAAGCGCTTGATTCTCCGGTATAAACTGTCGATCATGTCACAGTGGGAGAAACGCTTGTGTCCCCGTATGAACTGTTAATCTGATCGAAGTGAAAGAAATGCTTGATTCTTCGGTATAAACTGTATAAACGCAGGGCGCGGTATTCAATTATTCAATTTATCTGCACAGCCTTTTTGTGTTATAAAACCCGAGCATTCTACATGTAGTTGTCCAGTTCTGATGAGAATATAAAAGATATACATTAAAGTGGGGCTTTATTATCGTTTTAAAGAATTTGAAGAGGTATTGTATACTAGTACATGTATGTGTCTGTTTTCCTGTTCCTGTTCCTGTTCCTGTTTCGTTTATTGTCAATAGATGCTCACTTACGCTTGCTGTTACCATGTCCATTATATACTTACTTGATGATTATGTGTCTAACTTGTGATTTAATCTCAATAATTCGCTGAAAACCAATTTTTAATATTTATTCTTTGCTATTTGTTTTAGGAGTCGATGCGCTGGATGTTCCCGAACAGATTCACATCAGCTTTGGAGACCGCCCCGACATCATGGTGGCCATGTGGTCCTGTAAATCACACATCACATGTCACGTGGTTTATGGGACTTCCGGCGAGAACATGACAAATCATTCCACCAGTCACACTTCGACCTTAAATCTGGATAGTTGGAACGCTTTGAAAATTATTTATAGAGCAGAGCTTAAGGTACTTCATGTAGATATATCATTCAATGATGATTGGTAAAAAAGAAAATTTTGAACTAGAATAAAATATAAGATTCCTGAACTGCCAGCTTGTATTAATCGTACATGTATATATAACGCACTTTGAAAAATTACAGACTTTGAAAAATTACGTATTTTGAATTTTTTTTCCAAAGTGCGTTGATACCGTCGATATTAACGGACTTTGAAAAAACGTTGTTCAGGGTTTGGTCGAAATAATTGATACTTTTATATAAAATAAAAAAATTAGAATTTGAAAACTTTAAGATGGTTTATATTGAAACTCTACAAGATTTCTTTTTCCGTTCTTATACGATTACTTCAAGTTGCTGAATATCATATGTGTTGGAAGGAGACCTTCCTCCTAGTGTCCTTTCTGATATATTTCATTTTATCAAATAAAATATACAACATGACTACTTTAAAGTAGTCATGTTGTATATTTTATTTGATAAAATGAAATTTATCAGAAAGGACACTAGCCTGTAATCAGACGTACGGGGAATTGACCCGTATCATCGGTTAACCACAACCCCACCCCCGTTCTTAAAGACGGTAAATGAGATTCACCAGTGTTAACTAATCATCATACTATCAACAAATTAGAAATTAAATTCCAGAATTTGCGATTTATACATATTTTTTTATAGTGCTTTGTGTCTCAATAATAAAAAAAAGGTTGATGTACCTTCATAACGCACTTTGAAAAAAAATTTCAAAGGGCGTCAACTTGGTCCCTTTCACTCGTAATTTTTTCAAAGTGCGTTTCCACAATCGTATGTACATGTATCTAAGGGAAAAAGCTATAATGATAGCCATGGAGATAACATACAACTAAAAATTCAACATCAAACAAAAGAAACTTAAGGTTTAAATTATTTTCCGTAATTAAAGGTGTAGTCGAAAAATAACTATATTACAAACTTCTTAATTTGTTCTTGAAAGAGGTATAAAGTTTGTGTTAATTTTGCAGGGCCTATCTGCTGGCAGACGACATTTCTATCAGGTCCAATGCACTCAAAATGGAGGTCAAGGTCACACCAACAGTTCCGTGTTCTCTTTCAGGACGCCGGATGCAAAGACGGTAAATTCCTGTCCTTTTTCCAACTGATAAAAAGATTCAGGGAAAAATCGATGCGGAGTACATTCTGTTATATTCCAGTCTCCTTGTAAGCGCCGCTAATTTACTGGTAGCTGCGGGACCATGAATTAATCATGCAGAAACAACACGGAGTCTTTTTAAAACTAATTTGATAGATACATACATCCAAATTTATTCTGTCTTTATTATTAAACTGCAGGCTAACTAGCTTATAAAATTCTTATCTCGTTAACAGTTATTAAAAATCATCTCTTTTTCTGAAGGACAGAGAGGCAAAGTTTCTTATGTATGGCGATTTAGGAGCAGTGGGGGGTATCCCAACATTCCCCGCTCTACTTGATGACGTCACAAAAAATAACTATGATGCCGTATGGCATGTTGGTGACTTCGGTTATGACCTTCATTCTAATGGCGGAAAGGTAGGCACATGGACGTCACATCTTTGAACTCCTATATTGATATTTATGATTAATATTTTTTTTAACAATGAGTCGGTCTTTCCTAATTAATTTCTTTGAATTTCCCATCACCAATAATTCTTTTATCATAGGTAGGCGACGACTTTATGAGAGAAATTGAAGCTATAGCAGCAAGAATTGCCTACATGACGTCACCCGGTAACCACGGTAACCACAAAATGTTTTATCATTTGTAAAGGTTTTGTGTTCGCAATTTGTAATAGGATCATTATACTCTGAAAAATGAAAGAAAAGGAACAAGAATAAAAGATGACATGTAATGAATTGTAGGAGACTGGGTGGTCAACAAATTCACCATTAATCATCAGATCTACCTAAAAGTTTTAGATATGGTTTGTTAAGCTATAAACTATTATTAAGGAAAGAAAAAATCCATATATTTTATTTTTTTAATTAGGGTATTTTCCTATAATTTTATATATTGCTCTTATTTAAAAGAGATCAATACAGTCTAAAAATGACCACGACCATCGAACCTTCTTATTTCAACCTTTCACACATTGGTAGTGCGATCACCCACACCCAGACAACTTTACGAGTGTGTTTCACATCATGTGATGGGGACGAGGTTTTCTGTCCCTCCCCACTCCTTTTTTTTAAAGCGGTCATTACAATGAGTAGAAGCCGCATTTTGTCACAAATCGAAGACAACCATTTACATGTACCATGATTCGGAATGATAAATCATGAGATGTACAATGAACTTTCAAAAGTTCTTACAATTGGCTCATGGGAAGTTCAGTGTAAATCTTGAAAACGATGTTTGATCACGTTTTAAAAAAGTTTCTGACCTAATGTCGCAAATATTGTTAAAGTTTGACACTGACAGATTTTCTCCCACTTTTGACAGAACTGGAGAAGGACATGCATCACTACAGGGTGAGGTTCTCCATGCCCGGGGGAGGCTGGCCTATGAGGCACGACCGACTGTGGTACAGCGTGGACATAGGTCCAGTCCATTTCATCAGGTAAATATATACGTGTTTCATCAGGTAGATATACACGTGTTTCATCAGGTAAATATAGATGTATTCATTAGGTAAATATACACGTGTTTCATCAGGGAAATATACATGTTTTCATCAGGTTAATATAGATGTATTCATCAGGTAAACATACATCTACACGTTTTCATCAGGTAAATATACATGTATTCTTTAGGTAAATGTACATTGTTTTTATAAGGTAAATGTACACGTGTGTCATTAAGTTAATATATGTGATTTCATCAGGTAAATATACATGTTTTCATCAGGTAAATAGACTAAATATACAATCATGTTTTCATCAGGTAAATATACATGTTTTCATTAGGTAAATACACACGTGTTTCATCAAGTTAATAGACGTGTTTTTATTAAAATCACCGTAAATATACATGTATTAAGACAGGTAAGTATACACGTTTCATCACGAAAATATATAATACGTATTTCATCGGGTTAATATTCACATTTTTCGACAATCATGTAAATAAACATGTGTTTATCTCATCTGTTGGAAACTTCCATAGATTCAGGGGAACATACTTTGTAATTGATTGAATTCGGGACTTTTTCACTCATTTTAATTAAGGAGCCTTGCTTTGCCCACTATGTTTATACCAGCTTCCCTCTGCCTGCAAATCCAGGTTCTGTATGTACAGATATCATATCGCGTCCTATGTCATTTTTATGAATTGCTTATTATTTTTTACAGCTATTCCACCGAGGTATTTTTTGTCGAAAATCAAGATTACGTGTGTAAGCAATATGATTGGCTGCTAAAGGACCTCATAAAAGCCAATCGAAATCGCCGCAGCAGACCCTGGGTCGTTGCCATGGGACACCGACCGATGTACTGCTCCAACAAGAACATTGACGACTGTACCGGGAGAATCCTTGGTTACTGGGTCAAATACGGGTAAGAAAGACAGGTCAAGGTCCTTAACAAATTGATCTGTAATTAACAATGATGGATGCCTGTATATACAACGATAAATAAGACGGCCTCCCCCACCTTGCCACTTTTTTTTATTGATGTTTAAAGATAGGACCGAGTGTAAAAATTAATATTGGCGCTCTATATAAAGCTGACTCAGCAATTCATACTACATGTGACTTTGGCGTTAGATCTCAATTCCATGCTTATGACCTCCGTGCGCCCACTTTAATATCAAGTCACATTCTTCTTTTTTCTCTCACAAAATAACGAATTTTGTATTGATTCTAAGTAATGGCTTGTGATTTATAAATATGCTTCCATCGAAGAATCGTGACCAAATTGATGTGTAAAGACATTGAGAAAATTGAAACACTGCAAAGATAAGTGGTGATTATTTAACGTGGTATCGGCTTACACACAGCGAGCCCTCTGTAATACTTCATCTGCCCCTCCATTAGCTGTGACTATATTGGATCGCATAGCCTGTTACCTAAACATTTACCTCCTCATCGGGTATCCTTTTCTTTTATTTCGATGTCGGTCACTTTGAAATGATTCCGAAATAGCAAACA
This sequence comes from Magallana ariakensis, assembly GCA_020458035.1. Lineage (NCBI taxonomy): Eukaryota > Metazoa > Mollusca > Bivalvia > Ostreida > Ostreidae > Magallana > Magallana ariakensis. Next base: position 927,588 of record CM035814.1, read on the forward strand.
CGATACGTGACTAGATTACCGGGTCCTGATGCTGTATTAAGTACACGTGTTCTAAATAACATCTCTGATTGGGATGTACAGTTAATGAAATTCCATGGGCTAATATAGTCACGCTAGATCCCCGCTATCTGTTGCTCGTAGTTGTTGGCGTTTTCCTACGTTGTGGACCACCAATCAAATTATATGTACTTCTTATTTGCTGCTGTACTGATATTTGTTTCGTCGGAACAGGAAATTCTAACAGATCTTCCTACCTGTTCAAAGGCGAGAAAAGCAATCATTGGTTATAACTATAAATGTCCACACCGTTTCATTTCGGTGTCAATTTCCCTAATCAATAAGTATGTTTAATGAGTTGTTTTTTGCTCTTAATCAACTATTTCTTATTGTCACGCAATAGCGGCATGCGCGTCCGATGTATGTTTTTTTTTTTTCAGTTATCAGCATTTTTACCCTCACACAGCACTGTAAATAAAAACCCGTTGAGGAATTTTAGTAAACTACCTCACGTGTTGTATATTTTGTAAATTTATTTAATTTAATTTATAAATAACCTGGAAACATAATCTTTTACCACGCTTTCTCTCGATGACATAATAACCTCCATTGCTCTCTTGATTGCGTAATTGCGTCCCTTGCTCATTCACAAAATTAATAATTTCTTGATGGCGCAATGGCGTCCAAAAATCTCTGATAACCTAATGGAGTCATTTGCTCATTTACAAATAATCTCTGATTGCTTAATGGCGTCCAATGTTCTCTGATGGCGTAATGACGTCCAGTAATATCTGATGGCGTAATGACGTCCAGTAATATCTGATGGCGTAATGACGTCCAGTAATATTTGATGGCGTAATGACGTCCAGTAATATCTGATGACGTAATGGTGTCGTTAACTGGTATTTCAGGTTGGAGGATCTGTTTCAGGCCCAGGGGGTGGACCTCGTGCTTCAGGCCCACGAACACTCGTACGAACGACTGTGGCCGGTGTACGACTACCAGGTCATGGCCAAGAACTACCTCGACCCCCGGGCACCTGTACACGTGATCTCAGGGGCCGCCGGGTGTGGGGAAAATGTTGACTACATGGGAGAGCCCAGTAAGTCTGTCCTTCATGTAGACTGCCTTCATTTAATTGTATTAAGGACAGATTTTATTTATCTATCATTATTTGGTTCTTTCGGGTAGCGTTTTTTTCTTCAAAACTTTATTGTTCATATTCGGTACTGAAATGATCAGATAAAATATACTTATGAAGATCCAAAAAGATTAATTTATATAAGCAATATTTGAATTGTACATGACGTGGTATGTCTAATTTTAGAACCGTGGTCAGCGTTTAGAGCGGACACAGCTAGCAGACACTCATATGGAAGGTTGATAGTAGTCAATCGAACGCATCTTTTGTTTGAACAAGTTTCCGTGGATTTTAACTCGACCATTGACAAATTCTGGTTGGTTCAGAACAATCATGGCCCAAGGATAGACCACTGGGAGTGTAAGGACGGCTATTACAACAACCACCCCACCTGTAAGTGCCCCCTGCCGTTCCATTACGTCACTGTCGCCGTATTCGGGGGAGTGTTCATTTTCATCGTCATTGCCATGAGTATTTATTTTTGTACCAAATGTTGCCACGTTTGCCAATGTTGCCAAAATAAGTGTTGCACAGGAAGTCTAAAGTGCTGCGATTCTTTTACCGTGGATCGTGGATTTTGCAGGAACAGATCACGGTTAAAAGAGTCATCCAGCAGATTTAAGTTACTGGATGACAACGAAGAGGAGGATTTTGTTATTTAATATCGTTCATTTTTCATTTGTCTGTCTACGTTTTATATGAAATCCGCCATCATATTACGTCATTCCAATGATTTACACATGGGCAGTCGACCATGACAAACAAGTCTGGAATACATATCAGATCATGATATGCCACGTTACTCGAATTCAGGGAACCATTTTTTTTCTTAAATCACATGTGATATGCCTTCCATTTGTAAGACTTTCATCATTTCCAGTAAGCGGCTATACTGTTCTTTGTGTATTGTGTACAACAAAGTTGTGGTGTTCCTATGTAATGGAGACGAAAGAAGAAAGGCTGGTAGTGTACCTGTCTGTCTGTCTGCCTGTCTGTCAGCCTGTCTGTTAATTTATCCACTGCTGTCTATAGTTGATACAGACCAGGGAGTTGTTTTATAAAAGAACTTGCGACAAATTTGTACATCTATCCAGTTTTCAGAAACGTTTTTAAAAGCACAAAAATTGAAATTAAATTAAATAATTGAATTATTATATATGTATATTTTTTTTTATTTTCAAGTTTTTCGTTCTGGTTGGGAGTAAACAATACTCTATTAATGGCTTTTCTTTATGTGTCAGAAGATCGTAAGTTCTTTTGTAAAAGGATGCCCTGGCTTGTCGATCGCTGCTGAAAAATTAATGATATTGTAATTGTATAATGTGGAATCATAAAATTCCATGGTTGCTTAATTTTCGTTTATTTTGCGGATATCCATCATAATCACGCAAAAAAACCCTCTGCGATCGAATGAAACAGTATTTATTAAGCAAATCTACGTAATTACTTTCATCTGAACTTTTAAAAAGAAATCTACGAAAATCGGCCCCTTAAAACGTGATATATTCACGTTATGTAGAGCCCCGTGCAACAGAAAAATAGTAACAAAAGTTTAAATGAATTGTAAATAACATTTTGAAATAATGTACGTGTAGGCTTGAGAAAACAGTACGTTTTGTAACTTTAAGACGAGACATATCAATTAATTAATGGATTATATGCCAAATTACCACCCCCTCTATTTTAAAAATTAAACACCCGTTAGAGTTTTTCAAAGTAACTGAGAGAGGAGCGAATTGTGAATACCATCAAGTGCCTGTGATTGTTTAATGCATTAACTTGTCTGTTGTACATCGAAGATCATCTCGTCCCCAGCGTCGCAGAGATTGTAAGCCAACCGTTTGCTCATTAAAACTGAGTGTCTGTTTTGACCTAGCTTCGACCCCACGGCCCGGCTCTTCTCCATTCTGTGTTCACTTATTGGTCTCTGTGTATCGAATTTTTCACTTTTGATTTTTACTAAGTAAATACCATTAAGACATGATGTGTGTTTTTTGTGTTGTCTCTTTTACTCTTTTCAGTATTTTAAATGTTTTATAACTTTATTTTGTTAACCCTCCAATTTCTTCTTCCAAATAAAAAAAACTGTTAGCATTTTACTTGCATTCAAGATCATATATATACTGTTTAGGGGGCCTCAGTTTCCTAAAAATAATTGTATGTATGAACAAATATGAAAAAAATCTAAATCCATTAGAGCTCCCTCCATGCAATAAAATACGAATGCTATCACTTAAGTCCACGGAAGTGTTTCATCTCATATCAACAGGTAACAGGTATCTTTTGTGATTAGATATTATTTATGAAACTGTGAACTATGATCCATTGTGATACAAGATTTAATGATTAATATTTGCATAGGACATGCTTTGGCGAGTGAAATCTAAGTAGATGGGAATGCAAGCTCTCTATTAACAATTGATAATGCTGGTAAGAGTATAGTTGGACTCGGGTTATTTCATCGGGGAGTAGTAGAAACGCCTGCATGAGGAAGAGACTATATGACCACCATATGTGATGTAAAATCAAAAGGCAATTGCTTTTTTGACAATTAACAAAGTAGAAATTTATGAATACGCGTGTTACCATGCAAGTGTTACCAGTTCTGCAATCACGTGAGTTCTCCAACTTGATCAAGTAGCAGTATTAGACGATTTCAACGCCGCTCAAAAACCCCGCTGTTCCCAGGGTCTGTGTACTTTAAAAAGAGCAATAAAACATTAAAAGTTCAATGGGTCTCCCCAAATCATGAGTCAAGAAATGCACACGTATTGAACCCAAAACTTCAATCTTTTCCTCTTTATTGAATTTCCGACACGGAGTGCACGTGATACCTGGAGTTCAGTGCGGAAAATCCCGTGATATGAGGCAGCGACCCAGGGTGCAATCTCCTCACAATGGAAACCACAGGGACGGCTCCCGTCAAATAAATCTGCTGATCTTTCATTTACAAAGCGGTGTAAAGATGTAATTAAGTTGTACACAGTCATTAATTGTGCAAAACCAGTATATCACTCTCGACTTTTGGTTCATTAAACCATTTAGCGCCCGGTCTTCCATCCTTGAAGGGAAGCTTAACGAACCTAAACGTTAACATATAGTATACTGTGTGTAATCACCCAAACTGTGCAAGACTTCGGAGTTCATCGTGCAGTGCAACAGAAAATAAAGAAATTCTGGATCGACCAGGGCAGTCCGTCATACAATGAGGGATCAGTAGACGTGGTCCGGTATTACTTCAACCACTAAATGAACAACTATAAAGACACGCTCCATATAAAACTACCAATCTTCATATATAGTCGGCCATCTTTGATTGGTTTTGACCGTATCCATTCAGTTTTCATGCGCGGATCTAGAGGGGGGGTCGGGGGGGTCCCGACCCCCCCTGGAAAATATTTTTTTTTTTAAATTTACATAGTAAAATTATCGAAAATATGCCTCGGACCCCCCCCCCCCCCCCTGGCAAACACAATTATCCTTCGGACCCCCCCTGGAAAAATTTTCTGGATCCGCGCATGGTTTTTAAATGAGTGCATGCATTCATTTCTAAACTAATAGAAGTTTAATAAAATGCAAGCGTCGGTGATCCTGATTGTAGGGTTTTTGTTTTTCAAATAATTTCTGATCTTTCAAAATGAAGAAATCTGACTTTTGAATTGCAAAAATTGTTAAGCTACAAGATTGTTTTTTTATTTATTTGTCACGGTCCAGTAGTCCGAAGGTTCATTTGACCAAAGGCCAACTAGTTCGAAGGTTCATTAGTCCAAAAGTCCAGTAGTTCGAAGGTTCATTAGTCCGAAGACCCACTAGTCCGAAGGAAGTATGAATGTATCACGTGGTTTGAGAAATCTTTTCGGAATTTTTTCCATCCAGCAAATTTTCATGTAAGAATTCGTCAGAAGCATGAATATTAAATGCAAAAAATTATTCGAATTAAACCAGTTGATATTAAATGAATTTGGTTTTTATTACCGGAAATTCAAATGTTTGCTTTGGATTTGATTTACTGCAAATAAAGTACGTGTACACAAGTATCATTTCTCCAAGAGTCTCAAAGTACATGTAGTTCTACGTTTTAACCCCCGTAAAATCCGTATTTTTATTAAACTCCCACGCTACTTCTAGAATACAATGCATATTTTTTTTTACTTAAATTGAGTAGATACTTTAGGATAATATGATTCGTTTTGTTTCAATTTTATTTTTTGTCCTCCGTGCTTTTCATCTTCCCAAGTCAAGAGTTTCTGATCCGCTCCGCTCTACATAAGCCCTTGACCGAATAGGCAGAGTTGAACGGGGTAAGAAACCTCACACTCTGGTTGGTGTCATAAATGTTTGCATGATCCAATGAGAAACGTTGTTTTTTAAATGATGTTACTTGTGCATTGATCAATGTTTAACCGTTGTCAAATAATTTTTAGACAAACTAGTAAGTAATTGACTTTCTGATATCAATTTAGTGTCCGAGTGAACAATTCCGAAAACAAATTCTTAAAATATACCGGAGAACGTAAAATCAAATCTGCTCTTAGACGCGAATACATACATGCACGTGATATATTTGACAAAACTCTCCGACGCGCTGAACGAGCTTACAAGAAATCAGTAGCCAACGACATTGAAGATATGAGCTCGAAAAATCCGAACGACTTTTGGAATAAAATCCGCAACCTTGGACCTAGGAAAAAACAAAACATACCTATGGAAGTTATCGACGGCGACGGAAATATAATAACGAGCGGCGAAGATGTCCTTGATAAATGGCGAGACGATTTCAAAAATCTGTACAATGGGGCCTCAAGCAACGTTTTTGAAAACGACCACTATAATAACTGCAAGACGGATAAAAGCATTAAAGAAAGTTATATGGACGAAGATACGTATACATGTAATGAGGAAATAAATACCGATATCTCAGCGCAAGAAATAACAGACATAGTGATGCGTGCTAAATCTAAATCATCTCAAGGATTCGACGAAATCCCATATAGTGTTCTTAAATACCCCATTGTGATCGACACATTACGTCACCTTTTCCAAAATATCCTTGATACGGGTTTAATTCCATCGATATGGCGGAAAGCTATAATATGTCCTATTCTTAAGGATCCTTCGTCGGACAGACGTCTTCCAATGAACTACCGTGGTGTGAGTCTTCTATCTTGTGTTAGTAAACTTTATAGCTCCCTTATAAACAGACGAATTATAAGTTACTTAGAGACAAACGGTATATTAGCAGATGAGCAAAACGGATTCCGAAAAGACAGATCGTGTGAAGACCATTTATTTACCTTAAATAGTTTAATACAAAACTATGCAAATGTTTACGTTTCTTTTATTGACCTTCAGAAATGTTTTGACTTCATTGATAGAGACATGATGCTATATAAACTTTTGTTGAATAATATAGATGGTAAACTGTATAAATCTGTTAAAAATATATATCAGAGCTCAGAATCTTGTGTACGAATTAACGGAAAACTTACAAATTGGTTTGATTGCAAAACTGGTGTCAAACAGGGAGATCACTTATCACCTGCGTTGTTTTCTATTTTTATTAACGATTTAATACAGGAAATCAACAATATGAATTTGGGGATAGAATTGGGTAATCGCAAACTGTCCATTCTGTTATATGCAGACGATATTGCCTTGGTAGCAAACTCTCCAGAAGATCTACAAACTATGTTAAATAAATTACATGAGTTGTGTAAACGGTGGAGAGTGCTTATTAACACTAACAAATCTAAATGTTTACATTTTCGTAAAAATAGGACAAAAGAAACCAGTTTTAACTTCACTATCGGATCAAATAAGCTTGAAAAAGTTGATAATTATAAGTATCTAGGAGTTAAACTTACACATACGGGTAACTTTACTCTAAATGCAGAAAATCTTGGCAAAGCAGGGGGGCGAGCCCTTGGGAAAATTATATCGACTATTCATAATAATAAAGATTTTAGGTTTAATGCGTATGAGAAATTGTTTTACTCCTGTGTGATACCAGTTTTGGATTATGCATCCAGTATCTGGGGTTTCAAAAAATTTCAATCAATTGATAATATTCAAAATAGAGCCATTCGATATTTTATGGGGGTTCACCGTTTTGCGCCAACATTGGCTATTTATGGAGACACTGGATGGATACCTAGCCAATTCAGACGATGGATAAATATGATCCGATTTTGGAATAGAGTGTTGTCCTTTGACGAGGAACGAATTACAAAAATTGTATTTGAATTTGATTATAATAGATGTAGAAATAACTGGTGCTGTGACTTAAAAGAAGTTTTTCATATTTTAGAATTAGATAATTACTTTGAATCAAAGTTAATGGTGGATATAGATTTAGTTCAATCAAAAATACACACTTACTATTCAAACTATTGGAGTAATGAAATACTTAACATCTCTAAATTACGTACTTTCGTAATATTAAAAACAGTCTTTGGAAGAGAAAATTACTTATTTTTAGATATGCCTAAGTATTTACGATCAACTTTGGCTCAATTTAGATGTGGTATTTTACCAATAAGAATTGAGACTGGAAGATTTCAGGGGGAACCTATTGAAGAAAGAATTTGTGTTTTTTGTTACAATAGAAGTGTAGAAGATGAATTTCATTTTTTATTTCATTGTTCTTTGTATAACGATTATCGTAAAAAACTATTTGAAAATATTGGTTATAATCAGTCTGAAGAAATTTCAGAAGATGAATTATTACGTTTGCTCATTGTCAATTATCCTCGTCAGGTTGCCAAATATTTATACTCCTCTATTAAGAGAAGACAATCAATTGTATTTAAGTAATGAGTTGTAAGCAAATATATAAAAATAATACTTATACCCACTGATATCCCAAAACTCCTTAAAGATTTATTTGTTGTATTATGTATTTAAACATGTATTTTTTGCTTTTTTGTCCTTTTGGGGTTTTTTTCCCCATCTTGCATTGCGTTCTTTCTTTATGTATTCTGTACATTATTGTGTACATTATTGTGTTTAAAGTGACATATAGGCCCGACGGGCCGGGTGTTGACCTTTTCGAGTTTTTCTTTTTGTCAATTTTACAAGGTACTGTAAATACACATGTCACTATAAAAATAAATTACTTACTTACTTACTTACTTACACTATTTAAACACTTACACAACCTATTGGATCCATCTTTAGTATCCGAAAATTGCATCGCTCTTATTCTTTAATCATACTTATGATTAATAAGCAATTAACTTGCTATTCCTGATATTAAAAAAAACAACAAAAAACTACAGTTCGAAAACATATCATTCTTAATCTGAACATAACGTTCAGGGGAAACAAAAGACAAATTAAAGAGGCAGAAATCTGAATATCAGAAAAAAGTTATTATACATACAGGGTTCTCTATAAAGAGATAACAATTCATGTTAATTATAGTACTCTCTTTTGTTATATTTTGTGTTCGAATCCCCCAAGAACTTGTTAAGATGAAAAATGATTAATAAAACCTTGACCTTTAAGTTATTCTAACCTTCACAACATTTACTACAGCGAATTTCTGACTAATGAACCTTCGAACTACTGAGCCTTCGGACTAACGAACCATCGGGCTACTGGGCAGACCCCATTTATTTAACCATTCAACAACAAAACATGCAAAATTTAAATAAATACATAAATTACTGTACGTAATAGGACGGGGGACAAAAGAAAAAACCCAAGAAATCCAGATTCACCGCTTAGGATACAGTATTTTTATTTTATTACCAGCTTTACTTCTAGTTTGGCCTTCCCATCAGTTTACAGTGTACGTTTATTTAAGATTTACTTCTAGTTTGACCTTCCCTTCAGTTTACAGTGTACGTTTATTTAAGATGTACGTTTATTTAAGATTTACTTCTGATTTGGCCTTCCCATCAGTTTACAGTGTACGTTTATTTAAGATTTACTTCTGGTTTGGCCTTCCCATCAGTTTACAGTGTACGTTTATTTAAGATTTACTTCTGATTTGGCCTTCCCATCAGTTTACAGTGTACGTTTATTTAAGATTTAACTTCTGGTTTGGCCTTCCCATCAGTTTACAGTGTACGTTTATTTAACATTTACTTCTGATTTGGCCTTTCCTTCAGTTTACAGTGTACGTTTATTTAAGATTTACTTCTGGTTTGGCCTTCCCTTCAGTTTACAGTGTACGTTTATTTTAGATTTACTTCTGATTTGGCCTTCACGTCAGTTTACAGTGTACGTTTATTTAAGATTTACTTCTAGTTTGGCCTTCCCTTCAGTTTACAGTGTACGTTTATTTAAGATGTACGTTTATTTAAGATTTACTTCTGATTTGGCCTTCCCTTCAGTTTACAGTGTACGTTTATTTAAGATTTACTTCTGATTTGGCCTTTCCTTCAGTTTACAGTGTACGTTTATTTAAGATTTTCGTCTGATTTGGCCTTCCCTTCAGTTTACAGTGTACGTTTATTTAAGATTTTCTTCTGATTTGGCCTTCCCTTCAGTTTACAGTGTACGTTTGCTTACAGCCTTATTTCTGGACTAATAAAGATCTTTAGTTAAGTCTGCAGTATATTTGCTTGTTCATATATATTTCTAAATTTTTTTGAGTTAACCGTCAAGTTCGAGTGGACGGTATTTTCTTGTTCACAGCTTTATTTCTGACTTGCTTTTCTCCTCAGTTTATATAGTATTCGTAAAGCTTGTTTCTTGATGAAACTTTGGCTGAGTTCAAAGTACTTGCTAGTCTTTATTTTTGGTCTAAATTTAACTTATGTGTACATTATTATTCCATATTGCTAATTCAGCCTTCGCTTGAGTTTACAGCTTTATGTTTCTTTTAAGTGTAGAACATTCATTGTTTACAACCTTATTTTGTATTAACCGTAAGTATTTTGATTGTACAAAGCCAAGTTTGTTTAGAGTATTTGACTGTGTTTACAGCTTATAATTTGTTGCATTTGATTATGTACTGGCAGAATTGTTTCTGGCTTAGCTCTTACTTTATTTTTGTCTTTGCTTTAAGCTTATAGTATTTGGTAGCGCATGAATACCGTTAGTATTTTTGTACATGGTGTATGTGAACCGTCTTATTCTTAATTTAGCCTTCATGTCAGTTTACAGTTTTGCACAATAATAACTATTATTATAGTTACCAGTATAATTCTGTTTAAATTTTTTGGTATTGGTCAATTTATAAAAAGTTAATTGTAAGTCCTGGGTTTTTTTTTCCAAGTGTTTATTGCATAATAACTATATGCTTGTAAGGCTTAATGCTTATTTGAGAACATATTGTGAGTAATGTGCACAACTTGGGGTTTCCAGAGTAGAATATATTATTAAAAGTAGTTGTCATTTTTCAAAAGAAAGAAAAACATTCATGGAGAAACGCATATTTTTAGAGCGTTTCCATGGTTACTAAACAGAAATTTAAAAATATGTTTTCTTCATTTAATTTGAATAAAAAAAGCAAATCTTGGATTTTTTGGTAAGCGCTATTATGATTGTGCAAAGAAGAATTTATATATGAAAAATAAGAACCGTTGCTATTGTAACAAGCTTAAAAATAAGGTAAATTATAATATTTTAAGGCATATTTGAATGGATATTATTCACTTAAAATGAATAAATATATATATATCAATTGGTGAGAAAAAATCAAGTATGTCCTAAACTTTAATGACATTCGAAAAAAATCTGACATTTTCTAAAAATAAATGTCGTTGCTATGGACTTTTCAAAAAGTAAGAATTTCTGTGTGATTTTTTACGCAACGTAATTTTCCATAGCAACAACACTCCTATGTTGCATAACAAAGCTTTTTGTGGTATATGATAAAATTTAAGATATATTTTTACAAGTTCAAACTAAAACAATTGCAAAAAATTTCTAAAATCAGTAATTAAAGCATATCAAAATTATCAAAAATTTCTCAGTTTTTCCTATTTTTTGGCCTTGTTGCCATAACAACGGATGTCAATTTTCATAACAAAATAAATATTGCATGGACATTGATTAGGATGTAAACATTTAATGGCTTTCCATTTCGGCTTTTTAAAAAACCGCAAAAAACTGATTTCAAAAATTTGTAACGGTTTCCATGGTAACTTTTAAAATTATTGGTTTCTCTATCAATATTCTGACATAATTAAAGATTTGACATAGGACAAAGGCTGTTTTATGTCTTTGGTAGTTTACATTAGTGGGCAAAACCTTCTAATATGGCTGCAATGTAGGTACATGTAAGTTTTGCTATTTTTCCATCTTTAGCCTCGGTTACCATGACAACGGTTACCCCCAGCAACCAACGTTTAGTGGGTTTTTTTGCGTTTTACACCAATGTGTGTCTATGTATGAAATATGAGGAAAATTGGTGACTATGCGTGGCCAGACCCTTTTATAGAGGGCGAAGCCCTCTCACGGTCCCGAAGGGCCCGTGAGAGCGAAGCTCTCCCTATAGACAACACGTGTATATATATCTAAAAATAGAAATTACACTCTATACCTATGAAGTTGAAAAACTTTTCCAAGATGGAGGAAAAAAGAATAACTTTACGCGCAGTGACATCACCGGCATCCATGTTGAATTTTGAATCTCGTACTAACTTCACGTTAGGCGATAATTGTTTATGTTGTAAAATAAGCAATTAATACACACAATACATTCTGTGTTGTCTTGTAATTTATTTTCACAAAGACGGAAAAAATTTCTTCTACCACGTTTACCTTTGAAAAAATCGCACATAATCGATCCAATGAATTTTAAGAAATCTGATTGGATAAAATTTACATCTATCGTCTGCCGACGACCTTTCATGTTTACCGAAGCAGTTTCATTGGTTTGATTTATTTCCTGGGCGGTGCTAGAGACAGAACACGTTGTTGTGTTTACATTTTGCAGCAACATTTGTCGGTAAAATTTCAAATGATAGAATACGTGCTTTTTATGAGAAATCTTATGGATTAACGTAGTTAGCTCTTAAAATATATTTAAGTAATGTTTACATTTTGCAGCAACATTTGTCAGTAAAATTTCAAATGATAGGATACGTGCTTTTTTGATTAACGTAAGCTCTAAAAATATATTTCAGTTGTGTTTAAATTTTGCAGCAATATTTGTCGATTAAAAATTTAAATGATACGATACGTGCTTTTAATGACAATTCTTTTGGATTACCTCTAAAAAATATAGGTTGTATGTTGCTGAAAAACGGGTTTAATTAATTAGATTTCTAATGTAATTAGAAGAGTACATGTTATTCATATTTTATGCTTAATAGTGAACAATGAAGGACCCAACTTGCTAATCAGAATCAAGTAATTATGCTAAGTATTACATCAGTGAGCATAATTACACAAAAAATTTGGGTGAAAATGTATGCACAAATGATTCTATCAGTCTTGACCATTGCTACATATCAAACACAGATCAAGATGTTATGAATGATGTTGTTAATGATGAGAACCCCCCTTCTTTGCCTACAGTGGTACATGTTGATCATGATTATTGTCAACCCGATATTTCCATTGAGTCACCCAATCAGGTCAATGCTTCAGATTCCCATGAATTGTCTCAACTGTTTGATCTTGACACTCTCTTTAATAGATCAAATGGAAACATTTTCATTGAAAATACAAATTTCAATATATTCAATGTCCCTGGTGATGGCAACTGCTTTTTTCATTGCTTGAGCCTAGCGTTCCATGGTCATATCAACAATACAGAGAATTACAGAAACACTATTTGTACATATGTGTATGAAAACTGGGAAATGTTCCGGGAAATGGTTATGTTAATACATGACTACAGTACAAATACACCAGAAAAGTATTTTCAAAAAATGGTTGTTCATAATGGTTGGGCTACAGCTATTGAAGTTAAGGTTGCAGCAATTCTATTCAACATTGACCTGCATGTCCATCTCCTGCATTCCTTTCATCTTCCATTAGTCATTTCAAGACAAAATTCAAGTAAAGAAATATTCAGCCCCTTGGAGCCTGCTGTAACAAATCAAACTATCATTCTTCTGTTGCATAACAACCATTTTTTTTATTACACAAAAGCAGAAATGACATGTCAAAAATGACACACGGGGTTTCTCATGGTTATTTAAATGAAAACAGAAACATTGCAAATTCAAAACCTGTGAGAATCAGTCAGTTAGGTACAGCTACAAAAAAGAGACAAAAATCTATTCAAAAGGGTACTCAAATGAAAGCTTTTAAAACCACTCATTCTCAGAACAATGACAAAGAGATAGTTGAATCAGACTTTGGTATGGATGAGACAAATGAAAATATTCCATGTTATTTTTCTCCAAGAAATCTAAACACATCAAATTTACATCCTTCAAATTCTACACAGTCATCTATTTCACAATCAAGCCGTGTCACAGAAGATTTACAAACAAAATGTCGAAAACTGGGAATTCATTATGAGCCTGGACCAACTAATGAGCCCAATGTCTCCAAAAATTATCGAAAAAAGAAATACTTGAACCAAATTAAAAAGGCCCAAGAGAAATTGAATGTAAAAGTTGATGATATTCCTCCTCCACCTCCCTTGCATGAAAATCCCCATTTCAATTATGCCATGGATGCAATACGCTCTTTTGAACTCAAAGAAATGGCATACAAATTCAATTTATGTAGCATCTGTCATGAAAGACGATTAGAAATGAAAATGGCATCCAAGACTTGTGTTTTAGATGTGCAAAAGAGAAAACATCCATAAAAATGTTCTCCTCTGATAACAACATGGACCCAACATCTGTTCCCTCTGAATTACAAGACCTGACCATAGTTGAACAACAATTGATAAGTAGAATTTCTCCTCCCATCAATATCCATATGCTTAAACATGGGGGAATAGCCTCAAGTGGACATTGTGTTACATTCCCTCAACAAATTAATGAACCTGCCACAGTTTTGCCCAAACTACCCTCTGAAATCAATATTCTAAAAGTCAAAAGGAAGGGAAAAAATGATAGTTCCAAAGAATATCGTGTTAGAAGATACACAGTCCAAAATGCTTTATTGTGGTTAAAAAACAACAATCCGGCTTATTCTGATATAACCATAAGTAATGATAGACTCAATCAATTACCCATTGACAGTTCTGTAAATCTTCAAACTCTTGAAGTAGATTCTTTTGAACAGAGTAGTAGAGAAAATGACATAGGTCCAGCCCCCCAACAAGTTGATCCTGGTCTTATAGATGGTCTCTCTGAATCCGGAGTTCTTATCCCTGAACCAAGTGTTGATATTCAGAGTGAGGTGCAAAATATAGTTGAAGATATCGTTGATCAAAATGAAAGTGGAAAATCAAAACAGTCAGTCTTTAGAATTCCATGGCCTACAAGGGATAATATCCCAATCTCAGAATTTACAACAAAGTTCTTCTTTACTCTTGCTTTTCCATGTCTCTTTCCTTATGGCACTGGTGACTTCTATGTGAATCGGCCAGTGACTTGTTCTTCTATGGCTCAGTGGGCTGATCACTTAATTTGGTACAAAGATGGTCGGTTTTAAAAACATTTCTATTTCAAGTTTATTGTCCATAACATCATTATAAGAAAGAGAACACTTGAGCAAAGTACTTACATAGTAAAACAACAACTTGGGGATGAACACATGACAATTTCTGATCTTAAGGAGCAACTTCAAAATGGCAATAATAGCATCCCTGAAAAAATTCTTTATTTTGGTGCAAACTTGCGGGGAACGTCTCAGTATTGGGCTCAGAGAGCTAAAGAATTAAGAGCTTTAATTCAATATCAAATAAATGAGGGTAAAGGACTCCCATCTTTTTTCACCACAGGCAGCTGTGCTGAATATCATTTCAAACCTTTACACAGGCTTTTAGAAATTTACACTTTTGAAACGACGGGGGAAAAAGTTGATCTTTCAAATCGTAATGTTTTATTTTCAGCTCTTCAAGCAAATACACATGTTGTTGCTCACTATTTTGAGCAAAGAACTAAGAATTACTTCCAAGAAGTTATGGCCCCTGTTTTCAATGTTGATACTTACTGGTATAGGCAGGAATTTGCAAAGTCACGTGGAATGATTCACTGGCATGGCTTATGTTGGCGTTCCGACAGGAAACCCCACAATTTAATGTCTTCGCTTATAGAAAAGGGACTTGCTGATGATGACTGTGCTGGACATTTGTCTCAATGGGCAAAGGACAACTTTGGCATGACAGCTTGCCATCCTGCTGGGAAGGATGAAAATGGAAATCGAAGGAGAGACCTATGGCCTCCTCCAGAGGGAACAGCACCTCCTCCTCCCGATGAGAAAAATCCTCTTTTAAAGCTCTTAATGGATGTCAGTGACTCCCAGCATTCTCTGCTTGAGGACCATCTCCTTATGACAAATAGAATCAACATACACCGCTGTTCTGATTATTGCCTTAAGCTACCAAAAAACAGGTCAAAATCACCAAAAATATTTGTCACATGGAATTTGGAACAGAGGACAATCGAGGGAAGCCCATTCGCAACACACCAGCTATTGTTCGAGATAAAAATAATTCACTTCGACTGGAAATGGCCCGAGATCATCCTACAATTGTACAACATTCACAATTTCATACTCAAGGTTGGAGAGCTAATGGTGACATTTCTATTATTATTTCAAAAAGCAATCCAGAAAACCCCTCTGTTGATGAGATTATTGCTACTGAAAGATATGTTTCTGGTTACGCATGTAAAGGAAATCAGCCTACAGGTGCTCTGGTTGAACTCTTCCATGATTTGGCCTACAATCAAGATGAATGTTCCACAGCAAACGCAAAAAGTATTTGCACCAAACTTTTAATGAATACTGTCAAACGAGATATATCTATTGTTGAAGCTTCTTTTGAATTGTCCTCTCTTCCACTCTTTCGTTGCAGTCACCAGTTTCAGTCTGTTAGTCTTACAGGATCCAGGGTACTTGAAAAAACTGGCTCTACTGTTACTAAACATACACCTCTTGATAAATACCTCCAAAGACCAGATAATGATAAGAGCTCTTGGTATCAATTCATATGTAAATCTGGCAAAGTTCCAGTTATATCTGGGAGTCAAATAAGAGCATCATGGCCCCTTACTGAAGATTATTGTAGAACCATGGTCTTACTTCATAAACCCAACTGGAGAAAAATTGAAGACCTAAATAACACTAATGAGACATGGATGCAAGTATTTACCAATTTTTTAACTGTAGAATCTTGTCCAAACTTTGTTCTAGCAGATGTTGAAAGAGCTAGGCGACATGAAGAATCTAAATACTGCTCAGATGAAGAGGAAGTCATAGACAATTCCCCAATTGAACAACCCGAATGGATGGACCTGCTTGCACCAAATCCCGATTTTGACTATATCAACTGCCCAGATTTTGTTTATGATGATGGAGGACATGATTATAATTGGAGTTCAGAAAATATTCCTTATCCCGAGGACAAAGGTACCAAGTTTATAGAAGGTCTCAATTTGCAGCTTGAAAGTGACTGTGTTTTCTATATATGTACAATTTAGCAAAAAATTTTCTTCAGAAACAAGTTTTGTGTGAGAGTGTGTTTTTAAGTGTTTCATTATTTTTTCATGCTAAACAATTAACAGGTTCATGACTCTCAAGTAATGTTCTATGTTCATGTTTGTACATTAAAACTCCAGTGGTGGGTGACATGTCAGTCGCTATCCCTGAGTTTTGTGTAGTATTTGAATACTTTGACAAAGCTATTATACAGCAATTTTCATTTTCATGAGAATTTCTTATAACATAGTTATCTTATTATTAATATTTAGGCTTTAAGAATATATAAATTTCCTTTTTCGACATGTTCTTGGGATGCCAAAAGTATACCTCTAAATGCACAATATGTACTTGTATATACATGTATAAATTCTTTTCTTCATCTTCCATATCTACATGTATATATACATGTATTACATTTGCAGTACATATGTACTTAAAATCAGATAGTACACCAGATTTGCATACTTTTCATAACAGTTGCACCAGGGAGGAATTTTTCTTTTACAATTGTTTTCATGCATATACATATGTATATGTAAATAAAATGTACAGGTTTCATCCTTTATCATCCTAGAATGCCCCAAATATATTTCGTTCTTTTTTCATAATATTTTTCTTTTTGCAGAAAATGCGTCACTTAGTTTTTGTAAATATAATCGTCGTCTATGTGATTCTGTTTATATTAAGACTTTATGAGGATTCAATAAGTTTCTCAAAATAAACTGCAAATGCCAAAAAATAACGAGTAGAGAGTCAAACTACAGACAATTTTTATATATCTTTATTTGCTTATATAGTATAGTAAATTTAGTAGACATTTTCTTTTCATCAAACGCCTTGGCAAAGATGCACAAAAATTAGTATGATGTTGGTTGTTCGAAAAAAACTGAAGGGGGAGGGGTTAAAAAACAGGTGTCTATACTATAGTATTATAGGAAAAGGACCCATTAACAACAACTGTGATTTTGTTCTAATCAAGTGATGCTGCTTTAGAAATAAACGAAATGGTACCGATATGTTAAGACGAAAAATACATGTACATGTATTAGCCTTTATTAGACTTTATGCATAATTAAGAATATAATAACACAGCATATATCGATACTGGCACTGTACCAGCTATCGGCTAAAATTTACGTTTTTCTTTTCGTATTTCCGTATTTCTTGATATTTTTATATAAAACTTGATATACGTTAAATTGTGAACTCCTTATTAATCTATCTATTAGATTATATCATAATTTAGAACCAAAAACATCTTTTTGTGCTTTTTAGCACGCCCCGATTTACTGTACCAGTTATCGGCTTTGTGATAATAACATAGCAAAGGAATTTGCCTATTCACTGCTTTACATGTTAATTTTATACTCTGTAAAATGTAAGTTTAATTATGCCCCTAAAGGTCGTACGGGTTTTGATACATTAACAAAATTAAATTAAAATTATTCGTTTGTTATCATACCGTAATACACAAAATCGGAGACAATTCAATGCATAATTGTGCAACCAGGCGTTCAATTGCGCTTTGAATCTCTTGGAATTTAGGGAATTCCTTTTGTTTATACATGTTATATGTATTGCTATTATATGTCAAATCGAAGAAGAGATGTAATAAGTAAACGTATCACAAGGCGGGTAAGTTCTTTTTTTAACTTATTACGTCACTTTCTTCACTGCTGAAAGTGCAAAGAAAACAAAGATCGTTTAAGCTCAATTTTCAAACATATTCAAGACAGTATTCAAGCAAAGTTACTTTTTGGGAGTTAATTTTAATCAACTCTTCTATGCAGTTACTCTGGCAAACCGAAAGTGAAACAGGGTTTGGACCTAAGCACAAATCATCACCGCTGACAAGAGTTAGTTCTTGAAATAATAGATAAATGCGGTGTAATGTATGCTGAACCATTGTTTTTTAAGAAAACGTATTTATAAATACCTTGAAAATAGTCAGATTTTAAATATTACGAACAATTTAGATATTTTTTGTAGTCGTATGTATTCCTACGCCAGAGCGTTCAGCCAGACGCTCGGCTGTCACCGTAAATCTCCGACAAGCAGAGAGTCTCTCTTGGTAGTCGGAGATTAACGGAGAAAGCCGAGCGTCAGGTTGTACGATACTTAAGTTCAATATTGCTTGAATCCAGACATGTGTACAATTTTTAGAAATATTTCGATTACTGATCTCGGATAATCGCGTGCTGTAAACCCAAACGCATAGTTTAGCCGATAACTGGCCTTAGCTGATAACTTGTACAGTACCAGTAGTATATCTCTCTTTTACAAAGGGTCTATACCTCTTACATTGTATCAAGGCCAGGTATCAATTTTGTATTACGTCACAAGCATGACGTAGCTGTGACGGAAGACCTAGTCGTTGCTTTGCAACGAGCTCGTTTCTAGTTTATTTAATCATTCAACAACAAAGCATACAGAAATTAAATTGCCAAACTAAATAAATAAATACTATTCGTAATATGATCCGACGGGTGACAATAAATGACATACCCCCAGAAACCAATATTCACTGAAGGATACA
Source organism: Magallana ariakensis (assembly GCA_020458035.1). NCBI lineage: Eukaryota > Metazoa > Mollusca > Bivalvia > Ostreida > Ostreidae > Magallana > Magallana ariakensis. The sequence continues at coordinate 946,775 of CM035814.1, forward strand.
GTATTTTCTTGTTACCAGCTTTACTTCTGATTTGGCCTTCCCTTCAATTTACAGTGTACGTTTGCTTACAGCCCTATCTTTTGGCTAACAAAGACATGTGGTTAAATTTGCAGTATTTGCTTGTTTACATTCATTTTCTGAGTTAACCTTAAAGCTTGATTGGACGGTATTTTCTTGTTTACAGCTTTATTTAAATTCTGACTTGCTTTTCTCTTAAGCTTACAGTATTCGTTTACAGCAGTCTTGTTTCTTGATTAATCCTTGGTTGAGTTCAACGTACTTGCTTGTTTCCATCTCTATTTATGATCTATCTTTAACTTAGGTGTACAACATTATTCCATATTGCTAATTCAGCCTTCGCCTGAGTTTTCAGCTATATGTTTCTTTTAAGTGTACAGCATTTATTGATTACAGCCTTATTTTGTATTAACCGTAAGGATTTTGACTATTCAATGCTTTGTGACAGTGTCTGACAGTTTACAGCGTATAGTTTATTGCATTTGATTATGTTCTGTCTTAATTGTTTCTGGCTAGCTAAATTTTACTTTATTTTTTACTTCGCTTTAAGCTTATAGTATTTTGTTGCGCATGCATCACAGGTGCTTGGGGACGGGACCCCCCCCCCCCATCCCCCCACAATATTCACCCCCACATTCCTGAGTTATTTTTTTTTCATCATTTATTTTTTAAATTATATGTTGATGTATGCTACACTTAAAAAATTTCACAATTAACGCGAAATATGCTGTGTATAAAAAATGCATATACCACTGGTATAAAAAGAGAAGAAGGTTGGCAACTTCAGCAGACGCCATCTTGTAAAATTCGACACCTAGCTAGGAAATCCCAACATTATTTAACTGAAAAGAACTGACCGGCTGGAAGTGATGGTCGCTGTATTTCCATACGT
>CM035814.1:950184-1030184 GCA_020458035.1 Magallana ariakensis
TTTTCTCGGGGTGTCAATTTCAAATGTTACCCTCCCAAACAGGAACTATTTTACTACATATACATTACAGTAAAATTCTGTTTAAAATTTTTGCTATTGGTCAATTCATGAAAAGTTAACAGTAAGTTTTTTTTTCAAGTGTTTATTGCATTGTAACTATTTTCTTGTAAGCTTTAAATTGAGCAAAACCAATTACCTCTTTTTTATGAACATCCTCTCTCTCTCTCTCTCTCTCTCTCTCTCTCTCTCTCTCTCTCTCTCTCTCTCTCTCAGCAAAGGATAACATAAAATCACAAAATTTCAAAGCACCTATTATCAAAAAATTTTTGTGGACAAAGGAGTTATCAGGATAAAATCAATCCAGGAATCTGACCTCCGAGCATGTTGGTTTCCTCTGTACCCCTACCGCATCCAGTAAAAATAATCTCGCCGTCTCGAAAAGGTACAGAATGGCGTCCAAACGTCCCCATCCAGTGCCAGTTGTCATCAGCAAGCTCCATGCTTATCTTGTATTGTCGGTCCGCCTCAATCTCCACGGCTTTCTGAAATCTAACGTCATACAGCTTGGTTTTTGGAACAGATTCCACCCAAAATTCATCTCGAACTAGTGTCCCGTCATTGTCATCCTTAAGATCGATTAAAATTTTAAACTTTTCCAGTGTTTCAATTTGGCTTAGGCCGTATGTTACGATTCCATGCATTAAGCAGTCTATAGACGACCGGAAAGCAATTACATGTTGATCCTGGTCCAACAACATGACTTCTCCGTCCTCTGTCATTCGGATCACTCTCTGGCAAATATTTCTTGGTTTGCTTATGAAGCGTCCTTGGTGGGGATTTCTGCTATTACCTTTACGAGCCAACAAAGTTTTAACCTCTTGCTTTTCTTCTACCGTGAGTATACTTCTCTTCTCGATGGAAGACTTGAAAAAACGCGCATCCATGTTTGGAAACCGTATCTCATATAAGATATCGCCTAGAATATTTCGGAACTCCTCGTCGCTCTCACTCAAACCTTTTCTCTGGCACTCCTCTTCGCACCATCGCATCACGTTTCTATAAATAGTCTCTTCTTCCACCTGGTGGTGATCATCCGCGATGATTCTTCGAACACACTCCCGCGGCAGCGAGCGGAAGGCGGTCGACTCCAGGCACTGCCTCGTGCTCTGGTTAATGATCTTCATGCTGTCATCCATCAGATCATCCATGTCAAACAAAAACGCCTGGTGGAAGATCTCTACAGCGTTCTCCGCCTCCTCAAGGTTGGCAGCAGTTATCAGCTGTTGACACTTGTCGGTGAGTGTTTGGATCAAATACTTTCTGGCTAAATACAACAGCGGCATGACATTTTCTTGTGTAAGGTCTACGTCATCTGTGTATAAATATCTAAAAAGAATCAATTATTAAAATAGATCTGCAGATATAAGCATTTTGAAGACTTCTTTTAAATTACCACTAATCGAAGTTTTTATAATTTATTTTGTTGGGGATTTAAATTGTACGTGTTTTACTTTTTTTTTTTTTTTTAAAGTTTATTTAGTTTCTTTAATTATTAATTTAAGGTGTATCTTTTTTTAATTTTTAATGATTAAAAAAAGAAAAGAATTTTTAAAGGTATACACGGTATATAAATATGACGTATGTTGGGTATACCTGATGAAACAGGTGACGGATTCCTTGTCTACATCGGGCATGGGTACTATCGCCCGACCCTCTCCGTCCCTCTCAGTCTCCGCTCCTACTCGGGGGGACTCCAGCATTGCCTGGAACACGTCACTTCGCGCGCTCAACATGAAACTATGACACCGCACTTCCTGACCACTCCTGCCCACAAGCAATATGACGTCATAGGATATTGCTTTCTCCAACATACGGAGTAGTGCTTCTTTCAACGTGAGACCATCTGGCCTTGGTGACGACATCACGTGACCTTAAATGAATAAAATACTTGAATATTAAAATGACCTTTTATGGAAATAAAAAAAAATTCTTAGCATCTTCCAAAGTCAAGGATTTCAGATCCGCTACATGGAACGGAGCAGATCAGAAACCCTTCACTTGTGACGACAGTGCTTTTTAAATATAGAATCGTTAATTTTTCAATCTTTGCTAGAGTACTTCAAGGCTTTTGGTCCGCTTCGCTCCCCAGAAACCCTTGGAGGAGCGGAGCGGACCAACATTTCTTGGCTAGCGAAGATGGTACTGGCCAATAGCATCCAGAGGTTATTAATTGATGTAAGCAATACAAATATAATTTTATAAAATGTATATAATACATTTATTCAAGAGTAAAAAACGGAGAGTTGCATAATATATACTTGCATGGAAAATGCAATATCGCAACGTTTGGCACATTATGCGGCATCCCATTCAGGTAGTTCAGAGGGTCATATAAACGCACACGTATCTCCATATGCATCTGACCATTAATCTATAAGACTGTATAAATCAAAAACGTCTCCTCTTTATAGCAGCACAGTTAAAAAATATTGAGACATTCCAAATCGTTTTGTCACCACCAAAATAAGACGGAAATAGAAATTCATGCTCTCGATCATTATGAAGTAATTTAAAGGATAAGACAGGGCTCTGGTTGTCTGTAAAAAATTGCTATAAATCTATAATAGTCGTGTTCCTAATTTAAATTTAGAGCTATGTAAAAGCATGGACATACATGGATATGATGTCCTGAGTAAATGTGAGACCTCTCTCTCTCTCTCTCTCTCTCTCTCTCTCTGAGTAAACATATATCCTCGAACCCCCCCCCCCTGTAAAAATATTCTCTAAATGGCCGCGAAGGAAATAAGATAGACACTTTTAACGATCGTAACGACGTGTTCAGAGCGTCGTTAGAGCTCGTGACAAACCCCTGTACTGTACTTTCATTTTGACATCGAAACTTCGAATTTCGCTGAAGCGAAGTCTAAACAAACAAACTCAATCTAAAAATGAGTGTTGTGTGTATACATGAATATAAAAATACTTTAATACTTACGGTTCTTACTAAATTAACAAATTAGTGGTAGATTTTTTCCTTTTCCTTGTTGAGCTGTCAAATCAACTTTCACTTTCTTTTTCAACAGTCAAGGAACGAGCTAATAATAAAACTATTGGAAGGTCATGTGACAGGTTTGTTTTCATTTTGCGAAGGAATGAAGAACACAGACTAAAACTTGTGCAAGATGTAGTTTAGAACCTGGGACCCATATTAAGGAAGTAAGGTTATCATGATTCGAGATATGTACCATCAGTGCATGCGTATTGAATAATATTTGATTGAGTGAAGCTATATGTATATGATACGATATTTGCAAGTTCTGCTGCTACTGGTGAATATTATTGTAGCTATAGAGTTGTCGTTTGATCCATTATTGTATCCAGATATTGACAAAAATTTCTCGGGTATGTTAGAAAATGTTAATTCTTCATGGTATTCAGCTTACTTTATTGAATACGAAGTTGCACTTGAAATTTCAATAGCCAACTAAAAGTAACAGTTTTCAAGTGTTTTGGCACCAGTGAATAGCATTTCACTTCCTCGATGTGCTGCGAATGTTACACAGAATTAATAAATAGTAGAATATGTTACAGAAGAGGGATATTAGCAAAACTCGTTAAGAATTAAATAAAGCACCATTATTACTCTGACACTTGTATATGATCATATCCTAGCTGCTAGCTATCATAATCTTTTTTGCACTGCATTACCACATTAGGTCTTATGAGGTTTTGAGGTACCGTGTTTGGTCTCTTTTTTTTTTTATAAAAATAAATAGCCCTCTTTTGACTTTCATAATAGCAAAAATTATTAATTGGGTGAAAATGTTTGCAATATTTTTAATATTTACAACTTTGTTTAAGTCTGTTATGTGAACATTTTTGTGTTAAGAAATTCAATAAAATGTAAGGACAAAGACTGCATGGCCAAAAACTGTAAATAAAACCAGTCTACTGTTAGGACATATACCAACCACTGAAACCTGTAGGGATTATGCTTAATAACAAGTGCACTAATATTCCTATACTTATTTTGAATTCAGATTAAAGAAGCAGTCATGTCGGTACCCATCGTGCCTTTTGCCAGGAGTGGACAACAAATGGCATCGTCACCTGGGTCACAGGTGTCCTCATCCCCTACCCTGGTGTCTTATCCCCAGAATGATCGAATCATTCAGGATATCTCTGGTAAGTTATTCTCAAGCAAATTTTTAAGAGAACTTTTGTTAGTGTGTGAGAATACTTTGCGAGGTACAAGAAAAGCTTGTTGTTGCACTGTTTCTAACTATCTTTCAGATATAAATATAAAAAAAAACTTGGTTGAGAAAAAAAGTTGTAACATATATCAGTAGTACATGTTAATTAAAAATAAAAACTCAATAACTTTTAATGAAATACTGTTATGCTGAACTGTAACTTTTGTACATTGTCAGAGTGCATAGCTGACCTGAAGTCGGACTTTGAGGACAATCACCAGCCGCTGACCGATGACAATCAACAACTTCAGCGGTTCTGTGCCAAGCTGGAGTACCTGCTGAGAGCCGACATCAAAGGTGCGGACTGATTAAATTTGATTATCATTGATTATTACTGGACAATTGTTCATGCAAATAATGGTCTATAATAAAGTACTGTTGGTTTTTTTTTTTACAAGATAAGTACACAATACTTGGGAAGAAGAAGGATTACTGGGATTACATCTGTGACTGCTTGGGATCTACAAAAGGGATCAATGATGGGATTAAGTATGTGAAAACACTCGGAGATGTGAGTACACAGACTTAAGATTCAAATATTTCTATTTTCATTGATTGGTGTTTATATGTTAAACATTATGCCTCTGTGTATGACACAGTTCATACACAGGTTTTTTTGTGACTAGACACAGCAAATAGTGAAATTTTATGGACAGCATCCATTCAGTTACATGATACCAATCATAAGAATTTGAATTTCATTGATGTTTTGTCAGAGCTGAGAATAAATATAATGTCAAACAATAAAAAAATGTTTGTTTTAGTCATTTAGTAATTTTGTGCTTAATAGATACTAGTACATTTAATCCCTTATTGGTCTTATATTTAAAAATTTTTATATTGAATTTTTCAATGATTGTATTCTATTCAAATTAATGCCATTAAGTTTAGATTTGATATCATTGGTGTGAGTTTACTCTGGTTTTGATGAGTAGCTTTTTTTTCAGTACAAGACTTCTGTGGGTAAGGGCCGAGCCTTTCTGCGCTTTTGTTTGATGCACAACAGAATGGCAGACAGTCTGCAGGCCTGTATCATGAACGGAAAAGTCACAAGGTGCTTCTGTATCCTTGATATGCTCAGCATTTCACAAGATTATCCAATGAGTTCTGTTTCCCTAATACAAACAGCTTGTCCAGTTGTTAGGAGTGTATAAGTTTTTCTGTGTTATAAACATAGCATTTGAATTTAATATAAAAGACAAATAGGGTACAGTGTAAGAAATTTTATCGTTAAGAGATTTGGGATGGCTAGGATATTTATACTGAGGTCTTAATCAGTGACCACTCAAGACCATGTAATTTATCTAGGCAGAATCTCTGCCAAATTATAAGTGAGGTTGTTTTTGATGAGTCATAGACAGTTTATTTATTTTGCACAGTTTCATCTAATTTTAGTACACTGTACATGTGTCAATCTCAATTATCTTTGTTTTATAATTTGAAAACAATACATATCACTTGCAATTCTCAAGTCAACTTGTGTTTGTTTTGATGCATGTACGGGTCTGTTTATATGCATTTACACAGTACTATACAATACTTCTAATGTAGCATTTAGTCTAACGTTGCCTTTCTTTTCTTTTGCAGTGATTATTTCCAACCCAAGTCAATATGGCTGAATCACGACAAAAGCAGCTCCCTGATTAGTAACCTTTATGACCTCACTGACCTTCAGTTCGACCTTGCACCCAGGGGTTATGACCTTGACAATGCCTGGCCATCATTTGCCAAGTATTTAATTTCACTTATTTTTTTGAGATTTCCAAGTATGATACAGTGTTAAAATCTCTTATACAAAGAAAGTTTACTATGAAGATAAGATGAAATTGCCACTATTAAACTGATAATTTAATGAATCCGGAGATAACAAACATGTTTGGTCGATTGAGTAAGGCAACTTTTGTTGGGTGTTTTAGGAAAACCCCAGGAAATCAGAACTGGAATCCCCCGAGTCGAGCAGACAGCATGAGCAGTCTAATCAGTATTCCCATTCAGGTCAGTGATGAAGTACTGTAAACCTACCACATTTGGCTGTGTGTTCTATTTAACGCTTTTGGCGGAATGCCACCTCCGCTAAATCAAGTACATTGCTAAATGCCATGCACACATGTATAAGTATAGTCATATTCACGAAAACGCTAATTCAAATCCACGCCAAATTGTTCAAAAACTAATTTCCACCAAATATCGTACACGCCAAATATAATACATTTACAGTATTCAGTTGATATCAACTCGGTCACACAGATGTAAAGATAAGACTAGAAACGAGCTCGTTGCAAAGCAACGAAGAGGTCTTCCGTTGCAGCTTCCTGTCGGAAAAGGATTGTCAATCAGTCTGATTAAAAGCACCCTCTTCTCCTTACAGGGTCTGACAGGTATTGATAGGGGGTCATCTTCACCCGACCTAAAATTCTGACCAATCAGGGCTTTAGAAAATGTATTGAAATTTTTAAAATGGAGACAGGCAAATTATTTTAATCCTGCTTTCTATGTAACCCCCAGACTGAGTATTGAAGAGTTGCACCTCTCATTAACAGATAAAGTCATGTATTTGGTAAATGAGATATATATTTAGGTTGTGTGCAAATATAGAGGTTAAGTGAAGATGAATTGTTATCGATACCTATCAGACCCTGATGGGTGTAGGCAGAAGGGTGGTGATTTTAATCAGACAGGATTGTCAATATGATAAAAGTAAGTTCAGAAAATCAAAAATAAATGATGACGGCTTCTCCAATCTGAGGGTGCGCTGTACGAGAGGTGCTCAGTGGGAGGGACAACTCTCCGTATAATGTTTGGCCATGCAAGCACTCAGCATCGTTTTTGCTTCGGGGAACAAATTCATCCGAAATGTATTAACAAGCCAATAAAAGAAAAAATTAATGTTCAAAATCTAATCCGTGGTAGTGGTAGGGGAGGGGGGAGTTGTGAGGCAGCTATAACTTATTTTGTTTAATATAATTTGTTTTCAATTTGCCATAAAAATTTATATTGCCTTCTACTAAAATGTGGGTTGGGGGAGGGGGGAACAATGCCCCAAAATTCAATTTCCTTTAAGTTAATTTAAGGTGAATTTTGGTTGCGAGAAAGGGGGAGAGTGCTCTCAGTGGACTAACTGGCGGTTCTGTGAGCAACCTCACAAATAATTCCCCCCCCTCCCCACTAAGAAAAACAAAATCATAACTAAAGTATTTATCTACAGACACAACTTATGAAATTTCCTTCAATGACCTTGAACTTCACAAAATAACCTTGAATCAAAATCATAACACACACTTAGGTCATAGGCAATCTTTGTGTAAAGTAAGATCTTTCAATGTTTGGAGGGCGCCTTGTTTAGAAAGCTACATTAAAGAAATAATTTGTTCACTTAAGGTCTACGCCGCGCCCTGCCGCCGGAAATCGGTGTCACTAGTGCTTAATTTGGCGCCGGAATCCTTAAGGGATTACCCGTCCCCCGAGAAATCCGGGCTCACCTAATGAGCACAAGTCAACACTTATGTCATAAGCAATCATTGTGTGAAGTAAGAACTTTCAATATTTGGAGGACGTCTTGTTTAGAACGCTACATTTCAGAAATAATTTGTTCACTTAAGGTCTACTCTGCGCCATAGCGCCGGAAATCGGTGTCATTATTGACTAATTTGACGCCGGAATCCTCAAGGGATTACCCGTCCCCCGAGGAATCCGGGTTCATCTAATGAGCACAAGTCCTAGTTTGGGCGCAGGGCGCCATGTTTAGAACGCTACATTACAGAAATAATTTGTTCACTTAAGGTCTACTCCGCGCCCTGGCACCGGAAATCGGTGTCACTAGTGCCTAATTTGGCGCCGGAATCCTCAAGGGATTACCCGTCCCCCGAGGAATCCGGGCTCACCTAATGAGCAGAAGTCCTTGTTTGGGGACAGGGCGCCTTGTTTAGAACGCTACATTACAGAAATAATTTGTTTTCTTAAGGTCTACTCCGTGCCCTGGCGCCGGAAATCGTTGTCACTAGTGCCTTATTTGGCGCCGGAATCCTCGAGGGTACACCCGTTCTCGAGGAATCCGGGCTCACCTTATAAGCACAAGTCCTAGTGTGGGTGCAAGGCGGCCTAATAATTTCAGTTGTTTAACATCGGGATCGGAAAACGCTTGAAAAATAGTGACCTGTTAATTCAAGAATGCACATTTTGTCTCACGCGTAAGAATTTCGATCGAAAGATTCATTCAGTAATGCAGTTGACCTCGATGAACTGACCTCAATCATAAGAAGATGCTCCATGAACTGACCTCGATCTATTGATGTTGCATAATAGTAGCTAGGAAGACGGCTTGATTTATAATAATGCGACCTCAATAGCAAGTTATGATGGCATTCAATGTTTTTCAGTCGCATTAAATTATTTTAATACAACTCTTTCTTTGTATACGTGTTAATGCTCTTTGAAGAGCCCTACTCAGTATTCTGAAGAAGAAGAAGATACATTAACATTTAATAATTACGTTAAAAATATAAAATTAGACAAAGAGTTAACGAACGGCTTTTCCCAAATTTATTTAAAAATTAAATTTGTTGACGGTTTATTATAATGAAATTATGGTGTACAGATTCAAAATATTCTATATTTTGTAAAAATACAGTACTTATTTTATTATTTTACATCAAACTGATCATGTTGATTGCTTCAAGCTATCAATATATCATTATTGCCGATCATTCCTTTAAAAGGAATACTTGTTTTTTGTTAGTGCGTTGGAGTTAGTGCTGGCTAGCTTTACTCTGGTAGTGAGCTATCATGGTACATGTATTTCAAAGAAACAAGAATTGAATTAACACAGACTGACCAAATAAACAAACGGGTGGGAAAGTGAAAATGTTACACATAAGAAGAAGTCGCCAAAAAATGATTTTCGTCAAATCTGATTATCTTTTTGCCAATTAAAAAAAATTCAAATGCCTCAATTCAGGACACCTTTTATCGTGCCAGCACCTACCGCAAACATGAAACATGGAACTTTGATTATAATAAACTACCTTGTGCGCAATCGTATTAATCATTGCTAAATCAACTGTACATGTAAAATAAATTTATCTTTTCATCTTAAACCAATATCATAGTTGAAATCATAAAAGAAAATAGTTGTGTTCGTACAAAAGTCTGAAACATGCACTCGCGCGGGATCTCCTTGGCCATGTGCAAGGGATGATCATCATTTAAAAGTTTTAATATTTGTGGGTTGTTTGTTGATTTAAAACAATATTTGTACAGATTTATAAACATTTTAGACCTACAAACCAACCATTAATTTAAGACTGACGAAGTTTCCGATTTGTAGTAATATCGCCTTTATAAATTTTCAGAACATCTTCTTACACTCTAATGTTTAATTAAATAAAAACAAGATGGACAAACTCTTATAACATGAAGAAATTAAAACAGATCTTGTATTTTATTTACAGGTATGTAAACTAAAACAATTCTAGAGTGCGCGGCTAAATAAACTCATATATGAGAGACGCATTTCTCGTGTATTAGATAACCGCTGACCGCTAGTTAGTCGCGACCATGGTGACCGATTTTCTAGGCCGAGGGTGAGGGATAGCTTACGTAACGGTACACACACAACTCTTATTCAAGGTAGATTTTAAATGCATGCAGTATGAAAACTCAATTGTAATACATAGATTTATTTTAAATCCATAGTTTGTGTTTTACTACAAAGGAAGAAGAATGTTTTGTTTTCCAATTCTCGTTTTAGGGATTGTGCACTATAAGAACTTAACAAAACTGACATAAACTCCAAAAAAAAAATCTATTCTAAAAAAAAATTTCCTGTATAAACCAGCATACTTTCTATGATAACTTTATGCCAGTTGCACGCACATAGACTATCGTTAACTTGCCAAATTAAACGAGGTACATGTTAACATGTACAGCTTTTTACACTCATACAACACAAATCACCAACAAAATAACATTGTAACACCTTTATGAGATCCCAACAAACAACTTTTCCAGCGACAGCCATATCGAAATCCTAACCATTTTTGAGTTATTAAGCAAAAACTTTCAAGCGCTATTGGCCCTTAATTTTAGGGGCCAGCCCTTTTTTATTGGTGTCAAATGAAAGCCCTTAACATTCTGCACAACTTTTATTCTACATGTCTTAACAAAATATTTTTCGTTTAAAAGATACAAAGCAAAATATGTCTAAATTTTCGCACTTTTTGGAATCCTATTTTTTGACCCCCTACCTTTTTCTAAATAACAAACGTAATCGAAAAACAAAAATCGATGTGCACAACTTCAATGTCTCTGTTATTCAAATTCGCTGGATTCCCATTCCCTGCTATCATAGTCTCGGAGCCTTTGTCTGGAAACCAAAGGCCCTAAAAAATTTTAAAAGGGGAATAACTCGTTAACGGAAGAGGAATTTTAAAGTTTATGAAATGTTTTAGATAGTGTTTTGTAATGTCTATAAGCCCTGAAAATTTGAGCAAAAACCGTTCAGAAATGAGCAAGATATGAAGCCTCAAAGTTCGCGTCTAGGAAGAAAAAAAAAAAAAAAAGAAAAGAATAATCTTACAAGCACAATAATAGTAAGGTCTTCCGTTGGAAACGGAAGACCTTAATAAAAATCTTATTTCTGAATCAATAAAAAATCCCAATCAATTACTTTAAAAAGTTTAACATACATTTGCTAATAGAAATTTATTTGTTGAATGATAATTATGCATTGTTGTTAGTAAAGCTCTTCTACATGTATTATTTAAATTTAAGACCCTCATTTCTTTTCATCAACTGTTTCATTAACAGTTGTTAGTTTGTTGTGTCACAATTGACCTTTGTGTGTAATAAGATGTGATTTAGTTGTGATTTAGTTGTGTCACGTTTGATTGACTTTTGTAGGAGAATCGACGTGGAGAATCTTTTAGCGAGTTGTTTGATGTGGAGAACAGCCTGAGACAGGAGTATGGCGACCAGATCGAGGCTCTGGAGCAGCAGAAGAAGAGTTTACAGCAGTCCGTGGTCCACACAAAGTCCGAGATAGAAATCCTCCAGGGGCAGTACGCCGATCTAAAGACTCAGCACGAGACACTTGCAGTGGAAAATAAGGAGCTTCAGAAGAGGTGAGCAACAGACACTGTTCACCAATCCAAACTGTTTCACTTTGAAAGAGCATGTACACACAAGCCTAATTTTGGGGACCTTAATATTGCTATTTGGTTGCCTAGATATAGCCTTTGAGAATTACCTTCTTTTTAACATTTTGTAACATCTCTTTAGCCATGACAGAATGTGTCTGAAAGTGGAATCCAAGGAGAAGGAGATGAAAATGAGGGAGGAGGTTCACCAGAGAGAGGTGAAGAGTTTGGAGGAAGACCTGAAAAAAAGGGAAGAGGCGGGACTAAGCCTCCAAGAGAAGATTGACAGGCTGGAGACCTCCCACCAAGGCAGCCATGACAGTCTGAGGACTCAAATCTCAGACCTCGAGAAGAGTAATGCCGACCTTCAGATGCAGGTAGCTGTATTCAGTAGCTAGAAAAGGACCATTAAACTATGTTATAAGCTCTTTTTTGATCTCGATCTCACTTTGTTAGTTGCCTGTGTCTTTATTAAACTATGTCATAAGACTTAGTGCTCTTTTGATCTCGATCTCACTTTGTTAGTTGCCTGTGTCTTTATTAAACTATGTCATAAAAGTGCTCTTTTAATCTCAATCTCACTTTGTTAGTTCCCTGTGTCTTTATTAAACTATGTCATAAGCGCTCTTTTGATCTCGATCTCACTTTGTTAGTTCCCTGTGTCTTTATTAAACTATGTCATAAGCGCTCTTTTGATCTCAATCTCACTTTGTTAGTTCCCTGTGTCTTTATTAAACTATGTCATAAGCGCCCTTTTGATCTTGATCTCACTTTGTTAGTTCCCTGTGTCTTTATTAAACTATGTCATAAGCGCCCTTTTGATCTCGATCTCACTTAGTTTGTTAGTTGCCTGTGTCTTTATTAAACTATGTCATAAGCGCTCTTTTGATCTCGATCTCACTTTGTTAGTTGCCTGTGTCTTTATTAAACTATGTCATAAGCGCTCTTTTGATCTCGATCTCACTTTGTTAGTTCCCTGTGTCTTTATTAAAGTATGTCATAAGCGCTCTTTTGATCTCGATCTCACTTTGTTAGTTGCCTGTGTCTTTATTAAACTATGTCATAAGTGCTCTTTTGATCTTTATTAAACTATGTCATAAGCGCTCTTTTGATCTCGATCTCACTTTGTTAGTTCCCTGTGTCTTTATTAAACTATGTCATAAGCGCTCTTTTGATCTCGATCTCACTTTGTTAGTTGCCTGTGTCTTTATTAAACTATGTCATAAGCGCTCTTTTGATCTCGATCTCACTTTGTTTGTTGCCTGTGTCTTTATTAAACTATGTCATAAGCGCTCTTTTGATCTCGATCTCACTTTGTTAGTTGCCTGTGTCTTTATTAAACTATGTCATAAGCGCCCTTTTGATCTCGATCTCACTTTGTTAGTTGCCTGTGTCTTTATTAAACTATGTCATAAGCGCTCTTTTGATCTCGATCTCACTTTGTTAGTTCCCTGTGTCTTTATTAAACTATGTCATAAGCGCTCTTTTGATCTCAATCTCACTTTGTTAGTTGCCTGTGTCTTTATTAAAGTATGTCATAAGCGCTCTTTTGATCTCGATCTCACTTTATTTGTTCCCTGTGTCTATGTCTCAATTTTTGGCTCTATATCCATTTTGTTAGAGTGTTATTAAAAGTGAGATTTTCAAGTTTTATGGCCCTAGAAACAGAAGAGGAGTTGAAATATTAAAGATCAATCTTGAATAATATCTAATATAATTATAAGAATACTCAGAAACCATAATATATAATACTTTTCATTAATACGTAGATAAATTTTGATAGTTTATATCTAATATCAACAGCTAACCAAAGTATCATTATGGAGCAGGTGTTCATAAAACCTCCATTGTTTGACTTAATATACCTCAGTTCTTCTTTTGTATGTTTACAAGAAAGTTTAACATACTGATTTATTGTAGGTTAGGAATCTAATGTCAGACCTTGCAAACAGCATTGAGGGTGATACAAAGAAATCCGAAGAAATTTTCAACCAGGAAGCAAAGATAAAAACTCTGGAGTCAAAAAACCAGGAGTTACTTCAGCGCATGGAAAATATGATCGCTAGTAAAGACAGCGAGGCCTCCGCTAGAATGGACTCGGTCAATCAAATGCAGGGACTTGTAGGAAATCTAAAAGAGGTGGAGGCCGAGAAACTTCGACTAGAGGCTCAGCTTGGGGAAATCATGAGGGAGAACGAGTCCAGGCGGTCACAGATAGAGGTGATGGAGAAAGAGAAAGTGGAAAGTGAGGAGAAGTGGCAGCAAGCTGTGGGTGAGCTGGAGAGGAAAGTGAGAGAAGTGGCAGATAATGCAGAGAAAGAAAGAGAAAATAACGAACAAAGGACACAGGAAATCAGAGCAGAACTCAGTGATTGTGTGACCAAACTTAGCAAAGCTGAAGAAAGATCTCAAAGTTTGGAGAAACAGAAAGCTTGTGCGGATGCTGAATTATGTGAAAATAAAAAGTGCTTAGAGGAGAAGAAAAAAGAGATTACTGAACTTAGTATACAAGTTGTACAAATGAAGAAGGACCAGAGTGTTCAAATGACTGAACTCCATGACAAATTAAAGGTTCAGGAATCCAAGGTTCAGGAGAAACAAGAACAGTTAAATGAAACTCACACTAAAATTTCCAATTTAGAATCTTCTCTTGAAGAAAAAACAAGTGCCTGCTCAAAGCTCAGTGAAAAAATGTCACATCTTTTACATGAAAAAGAGAACCTTGAACAGAGCTGTTCCAATCTACGAACAGAACTAAAGCATGCAAATGAAAAGAATGAACTGGTTAGTAATTCTAAGGAAGAAAACCAGAAACTGGTGGAAGAGAAACTTCAGGTTATAGAAGACAAGGATAAAACCATAGAGAGCATGCTTCATTCTGTCAAGTGGGTTCTGTCAGAGGACGGGGATAGCCAGCTAGGGCAGGTATGATGCTGTAGATGTTATGGAATAGGCGTAACAGTTTTTCAAGCAAATCAATTTAAATAAGTTAGACCAAGTTTAAAAATACTTATTGCTAATTGCCTGTAATTTATTTTGAAAGCAAAATTTTCCCATTTTGTTCCAAGTATATATTCATTTCACTGGTAAAAAATAGGAGATTGAATTTTTAAACAAAGATTTATGAAATGCAAAGCAATAAAAAATATCCGAAAGAACAATAATTCCCAAAAAACAATAAATCAAATTTTAAATCAAAATAAAAACATTTATTACGTTGTTATTTTGGCTTTGTCTTTCTATGCAGGTACCAGCTGTTGAAGGAAATTCAGAATTTTCATTGGTGCTAGAAAAGTTATGTGATCACATTAACTCAGTAAAATGTAAATTAAATGAACTGTCCATGGAAAAGTCTAGGATTCATAATGATTTAACTGAAAGTAAGGAGACACTGAAAAATCAAAGTAATGAAATATCCAAACTTCAGGCAGAAAACCAGAGTATACAACATGAAGTTCAAACTACATTAGATGCTCAGGGGGATCTACAGAAGACAATGTCAGAAAAGGATGGTGTCTTATTAGAAACCAAAGAAAGGGTTGTGGAGCTGGAGGAAAAACTTAGGAAGACTGAGGCGCAGCTACAGGAAGCAACGGCAGAGAGTGAGGAATTTAATGCACAGAACGTAAAATTACAGGAGGCAATTAGCATAATGAAAGGTGAAATCGCAGCTATGAGGGAAAAATCTTCAAAAACTGAATCCGAGCTTCAGCAGAGCTGTCAGACCAACAATGACAATACAGAAGTCAGGAAATCCTTGGAGGAGAAAATCAGTCAGAAGGAGCAGGCATTGTTGTCTCAGTCTCAGCAGATTGGTCAGCTACAGGAGAAAGTGTCCTCACTCGAGGAACAAGTCCTCAGACACCAGGAGGCGACTCAGCAGTGGAAGGACAGATCCAAGGCTTTTACCTCTGAACATGAACACCTGACAAAGCAGTATGAGGAACTTGTTCAGAGAAACAGTGAACTCCAAAAAACTGTTGAACACATGCAGGAAGAGAAGAATGAGCTGGAAGACAAAAAAAAAGCTGTGCATACGAAGCTGTTTGATGTAGAGCGGGAATTATCTGCGATGCAGGAGGAGAAAAAGAAACTGTGTAAAGATCACAAGACTCTTGTAGCTCAAATGGAAAGTGAAAGAACAGACCTGAAAGTGAAACTAGAGGAGGCTTTGAGTGATCTTCATACTATTGGAGAACAGCTGAAGGACACTTCCTCCCAGCTGGAATCTGTGGACAGTGAAAAGGAGAAAGCAGAGAGTGATAAACAGGAGCTAGAACAACAGCTGAGTGAGCTACAGAACCAGCTGAGTGAGGTGGAACGACAGAAGAATGAGGCTCAACTCAGCTTGAGGAATGTCCAAGATGTCAGTGCAGGTCTTGAAGAAGAAAAGAGTAAGTTGTCGGAAGAGCTGGAGAGATTGCAGAGGGAGAGCTCAGAACTTTCTCAACAAGTAGAAACACTAAAGGAATCTGGGGAGTCACAGCAGAGTGAGGTTTGTAGGCTTGAGACAAAACTGGCTGAAGTGGAGGCTGAACTTGAACAGAAAGGCAGTGATTGGGAGAGTGAGAAACATGTTATGGAGGAAAAGATTCTAATGTTAGAAAAGACTTTGTCAGAAAGTGACTCAGATAGAGGCTCAACATTGGAGAAAGTAAAAGAGTTGGAGAATGAGATAAGTCAAAAATCAAAGATTGTTGAAAAGTTGGAGCAGTCTTTGGAGGAAGCCATGATGGAAAACCAGGGCCTGATGGTGAGTAAAGAGGAGGGGGAGACGTCACAGGGGCGACTGGTGTCGGAGATAGAGACATTGAAACAGGAGATCACCGCACTCAACTTCCAGCTCAGCTCTGATCAAATCGAACATGAGAAGTCCTTGCAGGTGTGTATTGTTACCTGAGGTCAAAGAGTAGTGGATGAAAGATTTAAATGTTGTTAATTTTGTTACATGTAGTAAAATTAATCTTCATACTGTATACAGGGTTATTTTTGCCCACTTTAATTTTCGCCCTTCTACATTTGCAACCAGTTTCGCCCCATCTTGAATTCGTCCAGACACAGTTTTGTTTAAAGAGAAATAATTTGAGTCATTGGGATTCGCCCAGTTTTAAATTCGAAAGGGGCAAAAATAAAATGGGGGCGAATATTTTCATACACAGTAAATCTATTCCAAATTGCGAAAATTTCTATCAATTTACATAAAGTGTAACTGATTTTTTGTTTTGAAAATTTAGACGGCATCATGTTTTTTGTTGCATTTTCTCCTGTTTACATACAATAGGTTTTGGTCCAAGACAAAACAATTAAAACGCTTAATATTTGGTTTGTTACAGACTGTCTAAGGAAATATTTTGGGGTTGTTGAAGTTCATAAAAGGTGACTCTATATCAACCCAACAAACTTCCTTAGACTGTCAGTAACAAATGTAATACGTAGTATATGTAGTACTTTCAATTTTTTTTCCTCATTTATTGTTAATAAATCAAATTTGTCTATTAATGTGGTTTCATCAATATTCGTTGAATACCAATTTTCGTGGATTTCGTTGTTAACTTGATCCACAAAATTAAATGTTCATTGAAGTGCAATTTCTATTATCATTTTGTATTGATAGGGTCATTGGCCACGAATTTTCGTATCCTTGAAACTGTGATTTTCACTTTATCCACGAATTTTGATACCCTTGAATATTAATGAAACCACAGTATTAGATAATTTCTTTAACAGAGCTATGCTTCCAAAGAGATTGATTTGAAGAGCTATGAAGAGAAACTTCATGAGAAAGACTCACTGATACAGACCCTTCAAGAGGAACTGCTAACACTTAAACAAGTGGGGGAGACAGAGGCCGCTAACATCAACAAGCAGGTAGGAGTACTGATGAACTTACATTATAAATGTATGACTGACGCCCAGATTTATAAAAGTTCATTATTTTAAGCTACTAAAATTTTAAACTAAATATGATTAAAACATATTAAATTTTTATAATATGATTGAAAAAGTTTGGAGTAAATACAAGTCATGTAGTTTTGTATAAATTGTAAGTGTGAAGGATGATTCCATAAGTCTTAAAAGGTTTGTTGTGCGTTCTTTTGTAAAACACAACCCCTTTTCCTTTATCCACTTGGAATTCAGACTTTCTGTTTATTATACTACACTCAAACTTCCATATCTCGAACTAGATGGGACTGTTTAAAAACTTAGATATTCGAGATATTGAGGGTAAAATACTTAAAAATAAGTGGTTGGGACTTACAAATCACTTCGACATATCCATTGTATTCGAGATATCAGTGTTCGAGATATCGAAGTTCAACTGTATATTTATTTTATTAATTGTCATTTACAGCAAATAATGGTAAATTGATTTTTGAAAAATTGAATTAGTTAAAATTTTTAATGAAATTCAATATGGAATTTACAGTTGTTAAAAATGTTTTAATTAATTGAAAAAATTTCGAATTTTGTGAAGTTTTAAGATAAATGACACAGTAAATTGTGTTTTTTGCAGTGATACTACTCGATTTTATTCTAATTTCCATGAAATGATTTTATCATTTCTCTCCTTATCATCATTCAAATTTAATTTCTGTTAATAAATTAAGCTGACAAGTTTTTGTTTTAAAAGTTTATATCACTTTTGTTGTTTTGAAGATTGAAGACTTGAGCTCCCAAGTGTCATCATTAGAGAAAGAAAAAGAAGTTCTGGCAGGAGAATTATCTCAGGTGTGTACAGGTGCAAATACACAAGTAAACTGCCTCAGTGTGTAAGACTGTGACTGCTCTGTGATAAACTGCATGACTCGTATAACCAATCCAAGAGTGTCTGGTACAGTGGTACCTTGATTCCAATGCTTTCATTTTACATTGATCAATTTTTTAGGATGGATTTGCTTTATCAGCTATTTCTGTTTTTACTTCCTTTTTTGTACAGAAAGCAAAAGATTTACAAAGTAAAGAAAGCCTCTGTTCTCAGCTCAGGGTGAGGGTGACAGTTAACCTTTGACTTTGTATTTTTAATCAAGATCTTATATTTTAAAATCAATTCTTCACAAATGAAAGTTTCATTACTAAGAAAATATTTAGAAATGGTGAAATTATACTAGTATTCTTATAATTTTTTAGGAAGCATTTGAACATTGTATGCAGGCACAAAAAGAACAAATTTGAAATGATGAATTTCTGTTTTTAAGTCAATAAGCTTCAATGTTTATTAAAACATTTGAATCTTGAATAACATTCAGGCGCAAGAAGAAAAACAGAAAGAGGAGTTGAATTCTATTGAGGAAAGCAAGGACAGGGAGATCTCACAACTGAAAAGTGACATGAAACAGTTGAAGAAGAAAATTGTCCAGCTTACCAAGTAAGTACTTATTTGTATAAAATTATAGTGTACAGTGTACAGTGAAACCTTCGTACCTTGAACTCAATGGGTTAAAACTTAATGATAGCCAAGGATTTGAGAAATAGAGGTTAAAACAGTGGTTTTGACTTGCAACTCACTTTGGCTTGTCCATGGTAACCAGAATATAGCTGATAATCAAGATATTAAAATTCAACTGTGCTTCTTTATTTTGCATGGTCCTGTTCTTTTTGGAAGCAATGATTTTCTCACTTGAAACTGGATTGAAATTCTCATTGAAATTATCGTTAAAAAACTGAATTAAGAAATATTGTTTTTTTATACAGAGAGAAGGACAGTCTGTGGCAGCAGACAGACCGTCTGACCTACGAACAGAAGATGCAGTCAACTGCGAAGTGGATGGACGAGAAGTCGGTCACACACTGCCTGGGCTGTAAAACTGAGTTCACCTTCATGGTTAGAAAGGTGCATGTTGTCATTTCTTTGATTTACAACCTTTTTTTACTTAATGTAAAATTGAATTGATATTGTTGTTAACTACCGGCATTAAAAAGAAATGCAAATGTTTTACTGGCAATAATTTGGCTAAAAGCATGCATCTTTGCTTGGGATTACTTTGGTTTAGTGTTCAGCCTTCAGTTTAAAATGATCTGGAACGCCTCTTTTTGTGATTTTGATTTTGTTGTGTCACATTGTAGTATGCGTCTGCTTTTTAGTTTGTTTTGCAATATTTGATAAATCTTGAGTGAGATTTCATTTACAAAAGTACCCAATCTAAAATTCTGATACTGAAAAATTTGTTAAAGTTGTGTAAACATGTAATTCTTATCGCTTGATATAATTGATAACGGAAGACATTTTGATTGATTGATTGATAACGGAAAACATTTTCATTGATTGATTGATAACGGAAGACATTTTGATTGATTTGATTGATAACGGAAGACATTTTGATTGATTGATTGATTGATAACGGAAGATATTTTGATTGCTTTGATTGATAACGGAAGACATTTTTATTTTCAGCATCACTGTAGGCTGTGTGGTCAGGTGTTTTGTTACAACTGCAGCAACAATTACGTAGACTCTACATATAGCAGGTTAGTACCACTGTAGCAACAATTACCGTGACTCTACGTATAGCAGGTTAGTACCACTGTAGCAACAATTACGTAGACTCTACGTATAGCAGGTTAGTACCACTGTAGCAACAATTACGTAGACTCTACGTATAGCAGGTTAGTACCACTGTAGCAACAATTACGTAGACTCTACGTATAGCAGGTTTGTACCACTGTAGCAACAATTACGTAGACTCTACGTATAGCAGGTTTGTACCACTGTAGCAACAATTACGTAGACTCTACGTATAGCAGGTTTGTACCACTGTAGCAACAAATACCGTGACTCTACGTATAGCAGGTTTGTACCACTGTAGCAACAATTACCGTGACTCTATGTATAGCAGGTTTGTACCACTGTAGCAACAATTACGTAGACTCTACGTATAGCAGGTTTGTACCACTGTAGCAACAATTACGTAGACTCTACGTATAGCAGGTTTGTACCACTGTAGCAACAATTACCGTGACTCTACGTATAGCAGGTTAGTACCACTTTAGCAACAATTACGTAGACTCTACGTATAGCAGGTTTGTACCACTGTAGCAACAATTACGTAGACTCTACGTACAGCAGGTTTGTACCACTGTAGCAACAATTACGTAGACTACATATAGCAGGTTAGTACCACTGTAGCAACAATTACGTAGACTACATATAGCAGGTTTATACCACTGTAGCAACAATTACCGTGACTCTACGTATAGCAGGTTTGTACCACTGTAGCAACAATTACGTAGACTCTACGTATAGCAGGTTTGTACCACTGTAGCAACAATTACCGTGACTCTACGTATAGCAGGTTAGTACCACTTTAGCAACAATTACGTAGACTCTACGTATAGCAGGTTTGTACCACTGTAGCAACAATTACGTAGACTCTACGTATAGCAGGTTAGTACCACTGTAGCAACAATTACGTAGACTCTACGTATAGCAGGTTAGTACCACTTTAGCAACAATTACGTAGACTCTACGTATAGCAGGTTAGTACCACTTTAGCAACAATTACGTAGACTCTACGTATAGCAGGTTAGTACCACTGTAGCAACAATTATGTAGACTCTACGTATAGCAGGTTAGTACCACTGTAGCAACAATTACGTAGACTCTACGTATAGCAGGTTTGTACCACTGTAGCAACAATTACGTAGACTCTACGTATAGCAGGTTTGTACCACTGTAGCAACAAGTATGTAGACTATACATACCCGTTAATTATCTAAAATTTATCATTTAAGTTTATCTTTATCATACTTAGCCAAAGCCTACCAGTTCAAGCATCATCACAAAGTCAAACTTTATACATTTATAACTCCTGATGAGACTGCAGCTTGTGGTTGGTTGATTAAGTCTGCATAAAATGCATAGAACTAATACTAATTGTATTTTTAACTGCAAAACAAAGGTAAACATCTGTATTTCTGTTTACCAAATGAATATATATTTTTGTGGCTTTATCATTTTTTTTCCAAAGCAGACAGCTAAAAGTCTGAAACTAAATGATTATTCAAGTGAAATACATGTATATATTCATTAAAAATTCATCAGTTGTTCAAGCTTGCTCCATACACATGAATGTTCAGGTCAATATAGCAAAATCTACTTTTTCTCTACTCTCTGCTTCCAATATATAAATATTTATACATTTACATTCCAACAAATTTCACCAAATTGATGTGGACGGTTGTTATTGATCATTAAACTTGTAATATACAACAATCCTAAAACTGAAATAAGAATACAGCAGCTTCATTGGATGGTTTATCAATAGCAAAATGTTACTCTACTAACGTGCCAACCATCTAACATTGTATGAGGTTCAAAACTTCAAAGCACTGACCTTGTCAAGATGCTAAGCATGATGTTGATAAATGTTTACTGACAACCATTTTATTTTATTTTTAAACCCATACTTAAGGGTCCCATTAAGGTAAATTTTGTCTTACTTTACTGAAGCACTGTTACTTAATAAGCTTGCTTGACTTCATCTTTGGAAACTCTGATTTTAGCTTTTTTCCATCTGAGTTCATGTTATCAATCGTCATTTCATTAGAAAGAAATAGTTTCATATTGACTTGAAATGTTATTTGCATGAGGGCACTAGTATTCTATCATCAGTTCCAGGGCCCATTGCTAAAGGCTTGTATTCATTAAACATCATTTTTTCTTGTAAGAGTGATTGAAGGATTTTATAATTTGATCACTTAGTACAATGACAATTTTTTCATTCTTACTTCAGCTAAAATTCAGAATTAAACATTGGTTTCTTATGCCAAAAAGCATGAACAAGTTTGATATTTTCATCACATATTGTACCATGACAATTATTTTAATTTTCTGAAACATAATATACATGTATAAGGTAATCACATTCACTTTGTAACTGTATCGAAATAAAAACAACCAAATTATTTTTGTGGTATTTCCAATGCCTGAGTAATATTATTTCTGTGGCATTTTGTTGGTGTGTGTGAAATTTTGTGTTGTTTTCTCCTTCAGTAAGAAGTCCCGAGCCTGTAATCTTTGTTACCAGAAGTACACCAAGTCTGATGCCCTCAGTACCTCCATGATCAGTCGCCTACAGGAGGAGGAGGGGCCAGAGAGTGAGGAGGAAGAGGAGCAGACCTCACCCAAAGTCCTAAGTCTCCCCGTCCCAGGTAGTCACTGCATAGTCCTCATTAAAACCCTCTACTTAGTCCTTTCATATAATTTTTCTGTATGATAATTATAAAGATTATACTACGGGTCTTTGTTTTACACTTGCTAGTTTCTAGTTCTTGTTCATGAGGAAGTTTCCATCATTTATAATAGAGAGTGTCTCCTGATTGCGTTTTCATTTAACCTCATTATGATGCTCAGTTATATGGACATCATATACAAGAAAGGACACTTATGGTGTTCTTTGGTAAATTAGTTATCATTGCTTCAGCTGCAGTTCCAGAAAACTCCAGTCTTCAGACCAGCAGTGTTAGTGAGAATCATACTCTGTCCACTGAAACCTTGGGTCAACCAGTGGTCAGCAACCCTCCCCAACATACCTCTACCCCCATCAAAGACCCAGGGAGGGGACAGTCCACACCGAACCTTGAGACGCCCTCCAGGGAGAATGTGGAAGCAGAGGAGGTTGTGGTACCTGGACAAGTGGCAGCAAACATCTCGATCTCAGTAGTCGGACAGAACGAGACAGACGAAGTCAAAAGAGTTAAAAAGGGAAGTGTAGGGTAAGTGGCACAAGTCAGAAAATTCTAAGAGTTAAAAAGGGAAAGTGTAGGGTAAGTGTCAGAAGTTAGAAAAATTCTAAGAGCTAAAAATGGATGTGTGGGGTAAGTGTCAGAAGTTTGAAAATTCTTAGGGTTAAAAAAGGAAATGTAGGGTAAGTGTCAGAAGTTAGAAATAGAGTATATTTAAAAAATGTAGGCAAAATTAAGTTAATATCACAGAGTGATCACACCAGATTGTTGGTTAAGTAGATGTTCTAAACCCAGCCAATTAGCACAAACTTTTTATTCATTAGACTAAATATGTACAAAAACTTAAAATTAATCCAGTTATGAAAATATAGTTGAATGTCAGGAAGAAAATTAATTATTTGTTAAAATTCTACTGCATAATATTGGTTTACTTAATATATATTTAGAGACTTGTTGCATGTAATTAGATTGCTTGAGTTTGCTTGAAATCAAACTGTTTTTACCAAGCTTCTTTAAGTATTTGTGATGCCATGTACAAATTTTGTATAATCTTTGACTGGAATCTGAAAAGAGGCATCATGATGATGATCTAGACACTAAGCTATTATCACTTTACACATACTGTATTTCAGCGTATTCATTGTAAACTGGATCGAGAGTACAAGTAAATGTGACTAGACTTGCTTGTGGTATAAAATGTTGTATTTCATGGTGTATGCTCTGCTATTGGTTCAAATAAAGGAATAGAGGGTTTGACTAAGAATGAAATCTTCCACTTCTTGTATGAGTCATTCTATTGTTTAAAGGGAAGGGAGGTAAGGTTCGCCAAGGATGAGATCTTCCACTTGTTGTATGATTCATTCTATTGTTTAAAGGGAAGGGAGGTAAGTTTGCCAAGGATGAGATCTTCCACTTGTTGTATGATTCAATCTATTGTTTAAAGGGAAGGGAGGTAAGGTTTGCCAAGGATGAGATCTTCCACTTGTTGTATGACCTCCTATAGTTTGAAAGCAAGGGACAAAGGGTCTGACTAAGGATGAAATCTTCCATTGGTTATATAATCTTCTTTGGTTGAAAGAAAAGGCCTAAGGGTTAAACTAAGGATGATCTACTATTGTTTGAAGAGAAGGGATAGAGGGTTTGCCTAGGAATGAAATTTTCCACTTGTTCCATGGTTTGCTGTAACAGTTGTTAGAAGGGTAGGGATGATGATGTTTCACCTATTGTATGATCTGCTATTGTTTGAAGAAATTTGATATGGGGTTTGATAAGGGATAAAATCTTTCATTTGTATCATGTGCAATTGTTTGAAAGGAAAGGGTAAAGGCTTTGACTAAGAATGAAATTTTCCATATTTTTATGATCTGCTTTGTATAAAGAAAAGGAAGAAGAGAAAGAGAGAGAAGAAATATGTATGATATCTTGCACTTGTTGTAGTTTTGCTACAATGGACTGGGGGTTGGACAAGGGATGAGATCTTCCAGACGTGTATGATCTGGTATTGTTTGAAGGTTAGGGATTGAGGGTTTGATAAAGGATTAAATGTTCCACCAAAAATTGTTTGAAGAGAGATAAAGGATTTGACTAAAAAATGAAATCTTCTACTAATGTTTAAAATCTGCTATTGTTCGAAGGCAAAGTACAAAAGGTTTAATTAAGGATTAATCTTCCACTTGTTGTATGATCTGCTATTGTTCAAAGGATGTTTGACCAAGGATGAACTCTTTAATTTGCTGCTTGATTCCTATATTGTTTTAAATGGAAGAGTTGGAGGGTTTCACTAAGGTTGAAATCTTCCATTTGTTATATAATCTTCTTTGTTTGAAAGAAAGGGCTAAAGGGTTAAAAGGATGGAATCTTCAACTTGTATGTGCTATTGTTTGAAGGGAAGGGACAGAGGGTTTGACTAAGGATGAAATCTTCCACCTGGTCAGTGATGAGGAGATAGCCAGATCCCAGAGCGCTTCATCTGATGACTTCCAGTATCAGGATCCCAACCCAAAGTACGCACATAGCTATACTCAATGATGTTATGTAATAATAATGTATACACTAATTCTTATCAACAAACTTTAACACAATGCAAGTGTAATGTTATAGTATAAAGTCCTAACCCCAAATAAGCTGTCTGATACAAAATATTAAGTTGTTAGAATATACACTATTCCTATCCAAATTAGGAATGCTTGTACAAAACCATGCATTTTAAGGATAGGATATAAACTTTTCCTTACTTTAACCACACAGAAACACTAGTGCAGCACTTGTTTATTATTAATATAAAGTAATACACTAAGCAGGAATACAAGAGATATGTGAGTTATTGTTGAATCACTGATATAGAGTGAATACATTTATAAACTACATACTATTTCACCATTATTTTAACAGAGAGTGGCATTGTGCCAGCTTGCCTCCACTTTTGTCTTTTTCATCAGCTTAATTTTTTAGCTTTCTTTTACTCATCATTATTTTTTTCTAAATGAGAAATGCATTGCCTGTCTTAATTTTCATAGACAATAGCTTAATATACAACATGCAGCATCGTCTATGTAGGCTTGTATACAGGTTTTATTTGAGCAATATATATGTTTGTCAATTATCATGGTTTTCGTTGAGCTTATTTTTTTTGAATTTCATACAACAATCTTGCTAAAATGTTGGTTTAATGAACAAAAATCTAACCACTTTAGTTTGAATTTTTGAAAGAATCCCAAATGATTTCATCTAATATCTTTCATTTGCTGTATTTAGTGTCACCACTGGTATAGTCATTAAGGCAGCAGAGCTTGAGAAAGGGGAGGTAAACAACTCAAGTGAATTCTGGATTAAGCCGGGTAAAAGTCATGCCATTCCCGTGGTGATTGATAAACAGAACACCGTGCTGTGCTGGGAATTCACCTCACACCCCAAGGTCAGTAGGTCTCCGTTTGTTATTGTGTACTTAGATTTTTAAAAAACTAGATATTATTTTAAAAGGAATCTTTCTTTGCACATGCCTAAACTGTGCATAATACATATATTGTATTATTTTGCAGTAACTGTTTACTTACTGTATAAATTATTTTTTTTCTGGCTTATTCTTGCTGTTGCAATGATTTTTTTTTTTTTTATCTTATATTGCTTTATAACCTATGGGTCAATATTAAAATTGTTTGATAAAATTTGCTTCATAAAATTTATCATTCTGAATTAAACAAATATTACTTAAAGCTACAGTTCTATAGGACTGCACTTTTTTGTATTTAACCTTTAGGTGGCTTATAGTGCCTTAATAATTTGCCAAACAAAAAAATAAAATAATATCTCTTATATCTCTAGGCCCATTATAAAACCAAATGTATGCAGGTCATGAATCTTTGAATGTCCTTGCTTAAGAATTTAGCTGATGCATGGACAAGGTTCAAACTGATCATATCCAAATCTAGATTAAAAAACAGGTATCAATAAACCCCTTGAAGGGAACATATTGACAAAAAGTTTCTTTTTAATTCAAACATTGCAAAAGGTATACATGTAATACACTGTGGTTGAACTGGTCATATATTGGTGTTTGAAAATCCCACTGATTAAACATGCATGTATATAAATTAATGTTTTTGTCAATGACAGGATGTGATCTTCAGTGTGACCTATGTGGAGTTTGACCGCCCTGACCCCACCCTCACTCACTCCCTGGTACCACCATGTAAGTGTGACTCTCACAAACAGGCGGTCCGGGGGGAGCTGACTGCCAAACAGACTGGTGTCTACTCACTGCTGTTTGACAACACCTACTCCAGGTAAGTAATCTATTTGTAAAACACCTTAGATTTCTAATAATGGTCCAGTCACTGCTGTCCCTTTACATACTCAAGGCGAAAAATATACCCAAAAAGTTATATCTGTACTCGCAGGATTAGAACCTACTTATTAAGGGTCAGTATGACATTAGTGTTATGAATCATAAGCAGATATCAGTGTAGAAACTGGTGATGCAAAAACAATAAATAATCATTAATTTATATCTTTTTAAAATATGCCCAATTGCCCCTGTATGAAGGAGTTTGACCATTGATCATCAAATTATCATTTACATATATCTGATGTACATGTATTACCGTAATTTCAGATTAGAATCATTATATAATGGTCTCTAATTTTTCTAGAATAACATCCAAAAAAATCAACTATTCGTTGTGGACCAGACACCTGGGTAGCTGAGGCCGTGGAGTAGTGGACACTTCTGGGTATCCTTAATCATTGACCGGGTTGTTGTGATGAACCAGTGTGACTGAGTTATTGAAACATATCAGTTGGCGTATACTGTGTAATCATTTAATTTCGTGGATGTCAATTTTCGTGGATTATGGGTTTTTTGCTTATTTGTGGGGATGTAGTTTCGTGAATGCGTCAAATTTCAGTTTCAGTAAGAAAGATAACTCTTTCTAAATATGTATTCGTTGAGGATGTAAATTCGTGGGGAAGGGCTACCCACGAATATGACGAAAATTGAACCACCACGAATTCTAATGATTCCACAGTATTCAACATTTTAAAAGACCCAAGCATATGTAGAGTGTGCTAAGTTTTAACCATTCAACAGTCTGTGTTGGTGAAAAAGTTTCAAGGTACTTCATTACTTTTAATTTTACAATAATTATATAAAAAATTTATTACATAGACAATATAATGATATGTATTTTACACCAATCTGTATTTTTTTTTAAATTACAATAAGGCCAAACATGTATGGTATGTGTTTACTTCTAATGAGGGTTTAACAGGCTGTGGTATAGTCAATTATGAGTACATTCTATTTTATTCAATACCTTATACAATATTTTACAAAGTAGTCATTTTACATGATTAAATTATTTTAAAACCATTGTTTTTCAACTTTTCTTTTTTTGTTGCTAGTAACTGGTAAAAATATTGGTTATAAAGGATTACATTTAATATATCACTACATAGGCTATGCTATATTACACGCATCAGGATCTAGAGGACTTGTCCTTCTTCACCAGGACTCGTATTTCTGAAAGCGGTCTCCTGTGTGTTTTTATAATTGTCCAGTTCCTGGTCTGAGTTAAGACTTGTCTTACAGAGTCTCTCCACCATCACTGCTCCCAAGATGATTGTCAGAGTATTGCTTGTAGATCGGATCCGATCGCTGAAAAAAGTTCAAAGAAGACATTAAAACGCTAAGATAGCTAGGTTTGTCATTTCAACAACGAATACTAAAAGTTTGGAAGGAATGTTTCATCACTCATAAACACAAGAAGAAAAAAAATAATTTTGTCAAATAATTTAGTTCTGGTTGTAATGTCTTATTTAATTGCCTAAGCAGATTTATCTACATTGTATTTTTCGTTTATTTCGAGGAACGGTTGTTAATGTTTTATAAAACAAATACTAGCTATCATTTGAAGTTAAAAATATTGATTAAGGATGCTTACTGGTGGCAAAATTAAAGTCTTGGGAGGCATTATTTTGGTAAGTTCTTGTGTAAAGAAACACAACCAAAGCGTTCTGTTTTCATCGCGTCGTCAGGAATAACTCTTTGATAGCTAACGTGATTTGCAGTTTTGTTAACAACACACCTATGTGTTTTCCTTCATTTTTGTAATTAAATCTTCGACAAAATCCATTTTAAAAACAATTTTGGTTGTAGAAAACCAAATAGTGATGTGAATTTATACAGAAAACTAGCTAGGTCACTGAAGCGTCGAAACGAGGGGCTGTATCAAAAATAGTTCTGACCGGAAGTATTTGATAAAGCATCACCTATTGATAAAGCAAAGGTATCACACGCTGGGAAGTATTACACCACATATATGAGATAAATCTTACTTCGCAATATGGCGTGTATAAGCCGCTTGTTGTTGCATCAATGTTAGATTTGTACAAATTAACATCATCACGCACGTCATAATGTGACGTAGGTAAGATAGGTCATATGAAAAATACAGTGGTTTTTCTAGCCAATCAAAGCGTTAAAACCAAAACCAAATTACTCATTGTAACTGTTTGCAACAATACATGTATATGCAATTAGAAATAGAGATGTGATGGGATGTGACTTACTTGTACCACTCCAGCGCCATGAGGAGGCACACGTTGTGAACTTGGATATCTATGAAGGGGAAACCCACAATAATAGCCACCACGCTGGCGTTAGCGGGTTATGTAAATTTTTCTGCATTCCGTGATTTTTTTTAGGTTGCTGAAGGTTTCGACCTATCGGTTAACTAGTTATCATAACTGGATCATGCATGTAGATTCCTGTCAGTTTCTTATAGAGCTACAGGAATATGCAATTAGTGATCGTCCAAATTCAAAATGGCCGCCGTAGTAGTAACAAGACGCTTCTGAAAAATGAAACACAGAAATAAAATAAATTTTTTTTCTTACCTTAATATTTAGTTATGTAGCCCTTTGACCTGAGTACTTTCTGTATGCGTCTGGGGATCGATCTGTATATATAAGCTTTGACTATATATGTGCTGCTCTCGATACGGAATAATATGTTCCGTCCGGTTTGGTTTTTTGTTTTATCGGTAATGGCAGCCATGTGCTTGGCCTGCTGTTTTTGTTCGCATCATTTTGTGGAATTCGGCCTACCTAAGGAGTAAGTTTTATTTTATTCATGTCAATTTATGTCCATTATGATCTTGTGTATCTAACGATATCATGCAATATCTCTTACCTTGTTTAAATTCTGCAACTGCGTTGTTTTGTGTAAGCGCGTGTTCGCAATATAGGATAGGCATAGGCCTGTTTAGCTAGCATGTTCTAGTCACACATTTATCTGTGTATATGTCGTCGGGTAAAGTTTAGTCATGTAACATTCAGTATTGTCACAGCTTAATTACTGCCATATTTTTGGAAATTGTTATATTAGACAAATTCTGACTTTTATTATTGTACTTTTCAGTTGTTCACCCTCTCACGAGGTCTGGAATAAATAAATAGCCGATATACATCACAATATAAGAAATCGGGATGTTTATCCAGATACGTCGAATGACTGACTCAAGCTGATTTTTAGACAGGAATATTTCGTTGCCGTTTTTCAGTTCTCTTTTCAGTCTAAACCAGACATTTTCAATAATATTTAAATCAGGACTCTTAGCAGGCCAAACCATTGAATGCATATAATTCTGTAATTTATATTCTTGAACGAATCGGGTTCTATGAATGGGGGCGTTGTCGTCTTGAAATATATAGTTGTTTCGAGGAAAATGGCGTGCTATATGACTGGCCAAAGTTGTTCTTCAATGTACGTTCGAGCATTAATGTTAGCATCAACAACAGTCACAGTCTCTATACCATGTACATACCGTTGAAAGTAATGCAGCCCCATATCATTAAACTAAACTTCGGTGTTGGATGTTTCGAGATAACATGGCATCCATTCTTCACCCACCTTCTCCAAATAAAAACACGATTATCAGTCCCAACGTCCACTTTGCATTCATCACTGAAGATAACTCTATTTCAATAATTGTCGATAGTTGTGTATGTATCTGTTTCCTCTACACCAGGAGAGCCGTGCTTTTCTGTTCACTTCACGAATTCTGATGCGTTTTCGAAAAACCCTTCTAGAATACCCCTGTTTATATAAATTTCGTTGGACAGTTCGTTTAGATATAGCAGAGGGACTGCCAGAGTCCCTATTTCTTTTGAATAAGACTGTTACGATAATTTTCGCTTTCTGCTGTCTTTAACCAACCTTAACAGACTACGACCGCTCTGCCATTTAACTTTGTTTGCTTTCCTATTCTCGGGATGTTTTCTACACTTCCCCGCTTTCGATACCGGTTAACCACAAATGTTGTTGTAGAACGGGGTATTAATAATCTCCTTGCTAACTCCGATTGCTTTAATCCCGAAAAGTACAGAGAATTATTAACTTCTTTCACATCAGTAGTACTCAATTCTTTACGCACGGTAGCCATTTTGTTTACATGTACATTAGAAATACACAGCAGACGAAAATAGTTTTTGCTACGTAATTGTGTGTTGTGACAGGCACGTGAATATGCTATAAAATACATACTAATTTAGTCAACATCGACGCCATTGTTAAAGGCCACAGCGTCGACGAAGTCGTGTAAAAAATTAATGTGACGTAATGAACGATCACTAATGGCACATCATTGTATGCATTAGATAGAATGTTCTATCGTTAAAATGACAGATGTCCTACGGACCCGGTTCAACGATAGAATTCGTCCCATATACTCGCTTGGTAGCAAATAAAAAAAATATATCGCGCTATATCTCGCCTAAATTTTCATATGATTGGTCTCAAATACCTACAATGTTACTCTTTTATAATCCCATTTTACCTCATAAACTATTTTTGTAACAAAATCACTGCCACCTGTAACATCACGTTTGAAAATTCGCTGTTTACGGTCGCCATGTTTAAGATAAAATCCGAGACATTCCGAGTACGATTTCCGACAAAATGGCAGGCAATTCAAACGTGTATATTAACAAAATGCCTTAGTACGACTAATTAAATGGATATTTTGTGGACTTAACTACATATGCATGTTCAAAAAGGTTTGTAATGTATAAAAATGTGTTTTTCCCCTGCAGATTATTTTTAACAGACTTAAAATCGACGCGAAGCAGATCAGCTTCGCGGCTGCTACATTGCAAGTATATGGGACGAATTCTTACTGTGACCTGAGCATAGCCTGGTCACGGTAAGATTATTCTTTCTATGTATGCATTACAAACAATTTCCGTAAGAAATAGAGGGCATCATTCTTAGTGGATGTAAATGTAAAGATTATATGATATAAAATCACATTACATTAAAAAAGGGGTTTTAAGGATGGTCTAAATATGTTTGCGACGTGTTGTTATCGATATTTTCCCATGTCACACTATCTTTCAAGAGCTCTTATGTCTGCAAATGATACTTATTATGATACATTTTTTCTAGCAGCCAATATAAATCATATTTGTAAATATCGAATAGCAAAATCCTTTCTGTGACATTTAATCATCGGAAAACCACTGTGAATTTATTTACTAATGACTATATAATTTACTAATAACAACACACGACAGTAACAAACATTTAAAATAATAGATAAATACTAGAAACGAGCTCGTTGCAAAGCAACGAAGAGGTCTTCCGTTGCAGCTTCCTGTCGGAAAAGGATTGTCAATCAGTCTGATTAAAAGCACCCTCTTCTCCTTACAGGGTCTGACAGGTATTGATAGGGGGTCATCTTCACCCGACCTAAAATTCTGACCAATCAGGGCTTTAGAAAATGTATTGGAATTTTTAAAATGGAGACAGGCAAATTATTTAATCCTGCTCTCTATGTAACCCCCAGACTGAGTATTGAAGAGTTGCACCTCTCATTAACAGATAAAGTCATGTATTTGGTAAATGTGATATATATTTAGGTTGTGTGCAAATATAGAGGTTAAGTGAAGATAAATTGTTATCGATACCTATCAGACCCTGATGAGTGTAGGCAGAAGGGTGGTGATTTTAATCAGACAGGATTGTCAATATGATAAAAGTAAGTTCAGAAAATCAAAAATAAATGATGACGGCTTCTCCAACCTGAGGGTGCGCTGTACGAGAGGTGCTCAGTGGGAGGGACAACTCTCCGTATAATGTTTGGCCATGCAAGCACTCAGCATCGTTTTTGCTTCGGGGAACAAATTCATCCAAAATGTATTAACAAGCCAATAAAAGAAAATATTAATCTTCAAAATCTAATCCGTGGTAGTGGTAGGGGAGGGGAAGGGGAGTTGTGAGGCAGCTATAACTTATTTTGTTTAATATAATTTGTTTTCAATTTGCCATAAAAATTTATATTGCCTTCTACTAAACTGTGGGTTGGGGGAGGGGGGAACAATGCCCCAAAATTCAATTTCCTTTAAGTTAATTAAAGGTGAATTTTGGTTGCGAGAAAGGGGGAGAGTGCTCTCAGTGGACTAACTAGCGGTTCTGTGAGCAACCTCACAAATAATTCCCCCCTCTCCACTAAGAAAAACAAAATCATAACTAAAGTATTTATCTACAGACACAACTTATGAAATTTCCTCCAATGACCTTGAACTTCACAAAATAACCTTGAAACAAAATCATAACACACACTTAGGTCATAGGCAATCTTTGTGTAAAGTAAGATCTTTCAATGTTTGGAGGGCGCCTTGTTTAGAACGCTACATTACAGAAATAATTTGTTCACTTAAGGTCTACTCCGCGCCCTGCCGCCGGAAATCGGTGTCACTAGTGCTTAATTTGGCGCCGGAATCCTCAAGGGATTACCCGTCCCCCGAGAAATCCGGGCTCACCTAATGAGCACAAGTCAACACTTAGGTCATAAGCAATCATTGTGTGAAGTAAGAACTTTCAATATTTGGAGGACGTCTTGTTTAAAACGCTACATTTCAGAAATAATTTGTTCACTTAAGGTCTACTCTGCGCCATGGCGCCGGAAATCGGTGTCATTAGTGCCTAATTTGACGCCGGAATCCTCAAGGGATTACCCGTCCCCCGAGGAATCCGGGTTCATCTAATGAGCACAAGTCCTAGTTTGGGCGCAGGGCGCCATGTTTATAACGCTACATTACAGAAATAATTTGTTCACTTAAGGTCTACTCCGCGCCCTGGCGCCGGAAATCGGTGTCACTAGTGCCTAATTTGGCGCCGGAATCCTCAAGGGATTACCCGTCCCCCGAGGAATCCGGGCTCACCTAATGAGCAGAAGTCCTTGTTTGGGGACAGGGCGCCTTGTTTAGAACGCTACATTACAGAAATAATTTGTTTTCTTAAGGTCTACTCCGCGCCCTGGCGCCAGAAATCGTTGTCACTAGTGCCTAATTTGGCGCCGGAATCCTCGAGGGTACACCCGTTCTCGAGGAATCCGGGCTCACCTTATGAGCACAAGTCCTAGTGTGGGTGCAAGGCGGCCTAATAATATCAGTTGTTTAACATCGGGATCGGAAAACGCTTGAAAAATAGTGACCTGTTAATTCAAGAATGCACATTTTGTCTCACGCGTAAGAATTTCGATCGAAAGATTCATTCAGTAATGCAGTTGACCTCGATGACCTGACCTCAATCATAAGAAGATGCTCCATGAACTGACCTCGATCTATTGATGTTGCATAATAGTAGCTAGGAAGACGGCTTGATTTATAATAATGCGACCTCAATAGCAAGTTATGATGGCATTCAATGTTTTTCAGTCGCATTAAATTATTTTAATACAACTCTTTCTTTGTATACGTGTTAATGCTCTTTGAAGAGCCCTACTCAGTATTCTGAAGAAGAAGAAGATACATTAACATTTAATAATTACGTTAAAATTATAAAATTAGACAAGGAGTTAACGAACGGCTTTTCCCAAATTTATTTTAAAATTAAATTTGTTGACGGTTTATAATAATGAAATTATGGTGTACAGATTCAAAATATTCTATATTTTGTAAAAATACAGTACTTATTTTATTATTTTACATCAAACTGATCATGTTGATTGCTTCAAGCTATCAATATATCATTATTGCCGATCATTCCTTTAAAAGGAATACTTGTTTTTTGTTAGTGCGTTGGAGTTAGTGCTGGCTAGCTTTACTCTGGTAGTGAGCTATCATGGTACATGTATTTCAAAGAAACAAGAAATCTGTCGACACTTGCAGTACTTCGATGATTTCTATGGCGACCAACTGCGTTGCATAATGTAGTCGTATTTCATAACTTCTTAATCCGAGAACAATTTTCCTTTGACTTAAAACTTTTAAGTATAATATATTATTCCGTTCATATCTGTAGAAGTTTAGCGTGTTCAACAGGTTGATTTATTAGCAACATTATCCGATTACGATTTCGCACCTACATGTAAAATGTGAAGATGATTGACTTCGAATAATAGCCTTATTGTTTAACAATTGACCACTGTAGTGAAAGCACACTTCGATACTCAATAATATTCGATAACCTTCGATACATTGTTACTCAATTACATAACAATTGATGATCTGCAGCCATATAAACATAACCCGACTGCTAGATGTTCTCAGCTGTGTGCGCTGAAGCGACACACGATTTTCGGTCGCACGCTGCGATTGAATTAACACAGACTGACCGAATAAACAAACGGGTGGGAAAGTGAAAATGTTACACATAAGAAGAAGTCGCCAAAAAATGATTTTCGTCAAATCTGATTATCTTTCTGCCAATTAAAAAAAATCCGAATGCCTCAATTCAGGACACCTTTTATCGTGCCAGCACCTACCGCAAACATGAAACATGGAACTTTGATTATAATAAACTACCTTGTGCGCAATCGTATTAATCATTTCTAAATCAACTGTACATGTAAATTAAATTTAGCTTTTCATCTTAAACCAATATCATAGTTGAAATCATAATAAAAGAAAATAGTTGTGTTCGTACAAAAGTCTGAAACATGCACTCGCGCGGGATCTCCTCGGCCATGTGCGAGGGATGATCATCATTTAAAAGTTTTAATATTTGTGGGCTGTTTGTTGATTTAAAACAATATTTGTACAGATTTAAAAACATTTTAGACCTACAAACCAACCATTAATTTAAGTCTGGCGAAGTTTCCGATTTGTAGTAATATCGCCTTTATAAATTTTCAGAACATCTTCTTACACTCTAATGTTTAATTAAATAAAAACAAGATGGACAAACTCTTATAACATGAAGAAATTAAAACAGATCTTGTATTTTATTTACGGGTATGTAAACTAAAACAATTCTAGAGTGCGCGGCTAAATAAACTCATATATGAGAGACGCATTTCTCGTGTATTAGATAACCGCTGACCGCTAGTTAGCCCCGTCGCGACCATGGTGACCGATTTTCTAGGCCGCGGGTGAGGGATAGCTTACGTAACGGTACACACACAGCTCTTATTCAAGGTAGATTTTAAATGCATGCAGTATGAAAACTCAATTGTAATACATAGATTTATTTTAAATCCGTAGTTTGTGTTTTACTACAAAAGAAGAAGAATGTTTTGTTTTCCGATTCTCGTTTTAGGGATTGTGCACTATAAGAACTTAACAAAACTGACATAAACTCCAAAAAAAATTCTATTCTAAAAAAATTTTCTGTATAAACCAGCATACTTTCTATGGTAACTTTATGCCAGTTGCACGCACATAGACTTTCGTTAACTTGCCAAATTAAACGAGGTACATGTCAGCATTTTACACTCATACAACACAAATCACCAACAAAATAACATTGTAACGACCTTTATGAGATCCCAACAAACAACTTTTCCAGCGACAGCCATATCGAAATCCTAACCGTTTTTGAGTTATTCAGCAAAAACTTTCAAGTGCTATTGGCCCTTAATTTTAGGGGCCAGCCCTTTTTTATTGGTGTTAAATGAAAGCCCTTAACATTCTGCACAAGTTTTATTCTACATGTCTTAACAAAATATTTTTCGTTTAAAAGATACAAAGCAAAATATGTCTAAATTTTCGCACTTTTTGGAATCCTATTTTTTGACCCCCTACCTTTTTCTAAATAACAAACGTAATCGAAAAACAAAAATCGATGTGCACAACTTCAATGTCTCTGTTATTCAAATTCGCTGGATTCCCATTCCCTGCTATCATAGTCTCGGAGCCTTTGTCTGGAAACCAAAGGCCCTAAAAAATTTTAAAAGGGGAATAACTCGTTAACGGAAGAGGAATTTTAAAGTTTATGAAATGTTTTAGATAGTGTTTTGTAATGTCTATAAGCCCTGAAAATTTGATCAAAAACCGTTCAGAAATGAGCAAGATATGAAGCCTCAAAGTTCGCGTCTAGGAAGAAAAAAAAAAAAAAAAAAAAACTAGACACGATCTCGTTGCGAGCAACGAGGAGGTCTTCCGTCCATTTTTAGAAGGTGAAATGACCTTGCTTTTGATCTTCGTTAACGAAACATATCTGGAAATTGAGGTGGGATCTAAAAGAGCTATGGATAAATGACACTATTCCCCTCTTGAACCCAAATTTGAAGAATCACGCAACGTATCACAAAATATTTTACAGTTATAATTTATTACTTAAATACTTTGGAGCCC
Source organism: Magallana ariakensis (assembly GCA_020458035.1). Taxonomy (NCBI): domain Eukaryota; kingdom Metazoa; phylum Mollusca; class Bivalvia; order Ostreida; family Ostreidae; genus Magallana; species Magallana ariakensis. The sequence continues at coordinate 987,326 of CM035814.1, forward strand.
TCTCGGCCCTTAATTTGAAGAGACAGTTCCTTTTTCTTGATGTTAATTGAAAGCTCTTGTCATTTCAAAAACATTTGGTTCAATAAGTGTTTACAAATAATGTGCCGTTCTCGAGATATCTCAAAAAGATCGCTTTAGGGGCCTACCTTATAACTCCTTTTAAGGACCGAATAACAATCAAATAATAGTTGCATATCATTAAGCACATTATTTTGAGCATCTTTTGTTCAACATTGCTTTTCAAAATGTTTCTCCAATTTCAGATATTGATGATCAAAATTTTGGACTTCTGATCCCTACAAATTTCTTATTACGAAACAAAGGAGCATACACTTATCGTGTATAGATAAATATTGTAATTATGAACATAATTGCTTTATAACGTATCACAAAATATTTCACAGTTAAAAGTTATTATTAAAATACTTTAGAGCCCTCTTGGCCCCTAATTTAAAGGACCAGCCCCTTTGTTTGATGTCAAATAAAAGCTCTTGTCATTTTAAACACATTTGGTTTAATAAGTGTGTATAAATTATGTACCGTTCTCGAGATATCTGGAAAAGATCGATTAAGGGCCAACCCTCTAACTCCTTTAAGGGGCCGGATAACAAAGAAATTATGGTTGTATATCGTTAAAAACATTTTTTTGAGCATCTTTTGTTCATTATTGTTTTTCAAAATGTTTCTCCATTTTGAGATATTGATGATCAAAATTTTGGACTTCTGGCCCCTAAAATCCCTTATTACGTAACAGAGGGGCAAACACTTATCATGTATAGATAAACATTGTTATTATGAACATAATTGCTTTTATAACGGATCACAAAATATTTCACAGTTAAAAGTTATTATTAAAATACTTTAGAGCCCTCTTGGCCCCTAATTTATAGGGCCAGCCCCTTTTTCTTGATGTCAAATAAAAGCTCTTGTCATTTTAAACACATTTGGTTCAATAAGTGTTTATAAATTATGTACCGTTCTCGAGATATCTCGAAAAGATCGATTTAGGGTCCAACCCTTTAAATCCTTTAAGGGGCCGGATAACAAAGAAATTATGGTTGTATATCGTTAAAAACATTTTTTTGAGCATCTTTTGTTCATTATTGTTTTTCAAAATGTTTCTCCATTTTGAGATATTGATGATCAAAATTTTGGACTTCTGGCCCCTAAAAATCCCTTATTACGTAACAGAGTGGCAAACACTTATCATGTATAGATAAGCAACGTTACGATGAACATAATTGGTTTTATAACATATCACAAAATATTTCACAATTTTAAGTTATTGCTTAAAGACTTAAGAGCCCTCTTGGCCCCTAATTTAAGGGGCCAGCCCCTTTTTCTTGATGTCAAATAAAAGCTCTTGATTTATTTAAGTTTTTTTGTTCTACATGTTTTAACAAAATGCTTTCGAGAAATGAGATATTCAAAGAAAACCAAGAAAAATCATGAAGCCTTTTTAATCTTAATTTTCGAGCTCGGGCGAGCTCCGGCGCTTTTAGAGATAAATATGATTAATGACCATTAGACACTATTTCAGTCTTTCGTCTATCAGCCCTGAAAAGTTCAACGTCATATCTTAAATAGTAAAAGAGGAGTTCTTGTGACAAAATATCCCTATAAAAAACGATAAATCCACAATATCTCAAGACAGGAAGTGACGTCATCAACAAAAAAAATTTCCAACAAGGTTCAGATCAATACCTATCAGATCTGAAAATTTGACGTAAATCGGTCGAGCCGTTTCTGAGAAATCGCGTGCACAAAATCAGTAAGAAAAAAAAAATAATAACAATTACGAAAGTTTTGAAATTTGCTTATTGTTAAGTACATCATTTTGAGCATCTTACCATATTTCAAAATATTTTTCCTTTCTGAGATATGGGTGATCAAAATTTTGGACCTTTGGTCCCTAAAAACCCCTAATTACGTAACACATGATAAGATCATTACATTGCTTGGATAAATAACTGTGAGATAAACATATTTGCTTCTATAACCCTTCACAAAATATCTATCAGTAAAGGGCTACGTATAAAAAACTTTAGAGCCCTTTGGTCCCCTAATTTAAGGGGCCAGCCCCTTTTTTCTTGGTATCAAATGAAAGGTCCTTTCATTCTAAACACATTTTGTTCAACAAGTGTTTAGAAAATCGTTACCGTTCTTGAGATATATGGGAAAAAACATTTTAGGGACCGGTCCCTTATCTCCTTATAGGGGCCGTTTAACGAAATTTTGAAGGTTGCATATTGTTAAGTACATCGTTTTGAGCATCTTTCCTTCTATACCATATTTCAAAATATATTTCCTTTCTGAGATATGGGTGATCAAAATTTTGGACTTTTGGCCCCTAAAAACCCCTAATTACGTAACGCATGATAAAATCATTACATCGCTTGGATAAATAACTGTGAGATAAACATATTTGCTTCTATAATCTTTCACAAAATATCTATCAGTAAAGGGCTACATATAAAAAACTTTAGAGCCCTCTGGGCCCCTAATTTTAGGGGCCAGCCCCTTTTTCTTGATATTAAATGAAAGGTCATTTAATTCTAAACACATTTTATTCAACAAGTGTTTAGAAATTCGTTACCGTTCTTGAGATATATGGGAAAGAACGTTTTAGGGGCCGATCCCTTATCTCCTTATAGGGGCCGTTTAACGAAATTTTGAAGGTTGCATATTGTTAAGTACATCATTTTGAGCATCTTTCCTTCTATACTGCATTTTAAAATACTTTTCCTTTCTGAGATATGGGTGATCAAAATTTTGGACTTTTGGCCCCTAAAAACCCCTAATTACGTAACACATGATAAAATCCTTATATTGCTTGGATAAATAACTGTGAGATAAACATATTTGCTTCTATAACCTTTCACAAAATATCTATCAGTAAAGGGCTACAGATAAAAAACTTTAGAGCCCTCTGGGCCCCTGATTTTAGGGGCCAGCCCCTTTTTCTTGGTATTAAATGAATGATCTTGTAAATATAAACTTTTTTTACATAACATGTTTTAACAAAATATTTTTCAGAAAAGAGATAAACAAAGAAAACCCGAAAAAATTACAACGTTTATTTAATCTCAATTTTCGGGTCCAGGCGAGCTTTGAGGCTCTTTGAGCCAGACATTTTTTATCGCCTTTAGACATATCTACAATCTTTCGTCTATCATCCCTGAAAATTTGAACTCAATATCTTTTACCGTTAAGGAGGAGTTCAATGGACAAGCAGACCCTTTAAAATTCACTAAATCGTCAGTATCTCAGAAACGGAAATGACGTCATCAATATAAAAAATTTCCAATAAGGTTCAGATCAACATCTATCAGATCTGAAAGTTTCATTAAAATCGACCGAGCCGTTTTCGAGAACTCGCGTGCACAAAATTTGTAAGAAAAAAAAAGAAAAAAAATAATAATAACTAGAGCAAAGCTCGTTGCAAAGCAACGAGTGGGTCTTCCGTTAATGTTGAGAGTTAAGAAGCAGAGTTCTTACACCAATAACAAGAGTAACTTAAACAAAAAGATAAAAAATCAAGTAATTGTTTGTACGACTTAACAAAATCCGAATGATTTTAAGTACGAATTAACAAAAGCCTTAATGATTTCAAGAATGACTTGACAAAAAAAATCCGAATGTGTTTAAGTACGACTTAATAACTATCGAATTATTTTTGGTATGAGTTAATTTCACTTTAAACTTAACGCTATTTTTTTAAACCAAGAACGGGGAATCAAAATTTCCGGAAAAATCTATTTTTAAAACCCGATATCTCTGTAATGCATCGTCCGATTTTAAAACGGATTTTAGTGTTAGATTCAGCCTAATTAGCTCCACAAAACATGTGTACGTTTTCAATTTGATCTAAAAATTCAAATGTTAAAAAAAAAATTGATTCATTTCCGGTTTCGACTGGAAGTGACGGATTTTCATTTCCTTATTACAGAGGTAAAATAATTGTATAAGCACAGAAAATTTCAGCCTCTATCTTAAACATTTTTGAGAAACGCAGCGGACAAAATGACTTATTCAAATTTTTTAAAATGACGTAACGTAAAAACGAAAGTGACTTTGACGTGGAAACTTTCAGATCTTTGAGGCATTATATAGTCACAAAACCTCGAAAAGTTTCATTGAAGTCGGTTGAAAGGTTTTGAGTTACGAAGCCCCTTAAACTCCTTAACTGGGCCATCAACAAAAAACTTTTAGATAGCATTTTGTTTAAAACATTATTCTGAGCAACTTTTTCTCTACACTGCTTTTCAAAGGGTTGACCTTCCGTATTGTGTGCTTGTTGCACCATCACATGTCAGAAACTTACCGATGTATAATTTTCTTTATTACACCTCTGTGAAAATTTTTTATGTAAAATTACAATGAATTAACATGCTTTTCTATCTAACCGTGAAATAGTTTCCGTGCTATCTGCCCATGGTAATAGTCATCGAAACTATTCACCGACTACATCCGATTTCCCTCTTTTTTAAACTTGGAACAATTCTAATGTAATCCGATCGCTGCATTAAATTCAGTAATCCGATCACTGCATTAAATTCAAAGTCCGATAACTCTTATTTGTTTATTATCAAAAAATTCTGCATCGCCAACAAATAAAGTTTTCTTTGGTATAATAAAATACCTATTTACTCAAAGCCAGTAAATAGGTATACAATGTCCCATCCACCTACATTTCGAGGTATATAATCACCCATTTGTAACTTGCAATTTCACTGTGTACAGTCAACACAACAGTCATAGTCACAAGTTTCACAATTTATGCTTCTCATGTACATGTACTTAACATTAGGGGCCTTCATATTGCATACCAATTCCAACAAGAGACATCCCTCTAACTAATGATAATCATCAAAATTCATTTCATGAATCTTAGCAACACTCATAAGCCTTCAAGTACAGCAACTCTCAATTTTACAAAAAAATTAACGGGTACTTTATCCGAAACTGTCCCTTGCTACCTTTAACTTAGTACACCAACATTTTATGAAAAGATGTTTTGTCTTAGAATTAGAAAGCTAATGCAATTCTGAGAAAAAGTGTACCACATATTGCCAATTCCATTGAGGTTTAAGAAAAATATGGCCATTTAAGTGAACCCACCATTTCCACTTTCCTCTATTCAATACAGATTCATAGGGTCCTCCATAGTAAAACATCTTTACCTGACCTTTCAGAGGTCAATTGTTGTTCAACCTCCTTTAATAAGAAACCTTATTCAATATAACATACATCTACATGATATTTTCATGATAAAAGCATCATATCACCTAGAAATGCCCTTACATGTATACCATCCCCCTATCTTTTGATTTTCATTAACAGTCATGTTTTGAATTCTTTAACCTTATTTTATAAAACTTGTGGCAATTTCTTTGAGTCATTTCTAACACATATTTGAAAACAATCATCAATGATACTAAAATTTGATCTTTTTTTGTTTATTGAATGATTTGTAGCATTTTAATTAACAAATAGACATGCTGCCCTGCATGCGATTTCTTGTTTCCATGAAAAAGAGTAAGCTAACAATCATATAAATTCATATTTAGTGAATATCTAATCTATTCTGGTTTCTTGTCTCCTTTTAACCATGCTAAAACAGTAAGACCTTAAAGTTATACATCTGCCTTAAATTAAAATTAAATTCAAACACAGAACTCACGGAGGAGAATTCCATGAAAAATGTTCAAATTTTACATGTTTTCCTACATTTTTTAATGCATATATACAGTAAAAAGGTTATAATATGTTGTCTCTTTTTATTTCAAAAGTAATTATCATAGCAGATGTTATATCAAGGTCAAATGTATATTTACATATCCTACATGTAATCTTAATGGTAACAATTGAAAAGGGGGGAGGGTGATTTTTCAATTATGTAAACACATCTAAATATTATTATTAAATACAAAATCAAGGAAACATAATTGCATACTTTTATTGAAAAACAAATTTTCACAACTAACAATTTTAAATTTCTTTAAACAGCCTAAATTTTGTTTTTCATAAGTTCTAATCAAACACAAACCACAACAAGGCATGATGCTTTCTTAAAGTTCCATTATTGTTTATGCATTATCCGATTTAATTTGCGTTACCGGTAAATAGTTTGTAGAACACAAGAAATATGCATGTGGGTAGAGGTGACAGGTTAACCTCAAGAGCTGAAACCACAAGAATCAACAGGTAAAAGCCTAGTGGCCGCCATGTGGTAACAAGAGTCCGTTTTGAGCTGAAATAAAAAAAAATATCAATCAGCTGTGTTAACATACATGTACTACAAGGTTAGCTTTTCAAAAAGCTAAGAAAGTCAGCCAGCAGAATTTTAATTCTTAGGTCAAAAGTGAATACACAATCTATTAAAATACAAGATAAATATTTCCAAAACAATAATAATATGCGGGTACACATTTAGTTTGCACCCTTATTTTTATGGCTGTACATGTAGGCGAGGAGATAAGCGTGTAGCGGTGTACATGCAATGTATGACTGCATACCTACTTATTACTTAAAATTGTAATTTGCAAACATAGCTCTCTGAAATTCATGGTCTCGTCGCAAACCACTACGAATATATTTACTTTCCAATCTCACTAAAAGAGTCGGGAAGATATACGCGGACTCCGGACTGTGACTGCAGACGATTCCCATTGACAGTCTTCCGATGCGCAGTTTGACCTAGAAACTGACCAGTTTCATAACTTCTTCGAATTTCTCTACCACAAACTGTCTAATTCCTTCCCAGAATTCCAATTTACGCAAGCGCAATTGAAGTTTCAACCTAACTTATAGCTGTGTTTACATTAACATATGCTGGTATTTCTGGAAAAAATACACTGGCCATATAGTGTAATAAGTATCCTGTACGTGTATATTGTTTATATTTATTGTACTGATAAGCTGTACAGCTTAAAGTTAATAAAGAACTGAACTGAACTGTATGACATATCCCAATACATGACATTAACATTTAGGCACTTCAAAAACAAACATTTGCATATCAAGTCATAATATAAGATTAATTTTTTCCCCCTTTTTTTCAGGTATAAACATATCAAATTAAGAGAGAGAGAGAGAGAGAGAGAGAGAGAGAGAGAGAGAGAGAGAGAGAGAGTTTTACTCATTGTGCAACAGTCAATATTTCAATTCATAAACTACAAAGGAATATTACCCATCCAAACAGCGTCAAAGTATAAGCTTCTGCTATACCATGTTTTATCAATTCTACTGGGTTTTTCTTTTGCGAATAAATTTAGTGAGGTTTTTTTTCTTATTAATATCATGTTTTAAAAACAATACTATGTATAATGCGCATAAAATTCCATGAACAATTTTACAAAGCTTTGGATTTTGGTTTCACATTAAAAAAATAAGGGATTGATAAGATGCTCATTTTAAAATTCAATGCACTGTTGATTTCTTTTACTAGACAGAGATATTTTTTTACAAAATTCAGTTGCTCTCTGATGCTTTGCCAAGATTAAAAGCACGAGAGAGAGAGAGAGAGAGAGAGGGAGAGAGAGAGGGAGAGAGAGAGAGAGAGAGATCTGAGGCACATGCAGTAAGAATTATTACATATATTTGTCTTACTTTAAAAATTGTTTACATACAATGGAGATGTTATATGCATGTAAAATTTACCTAAAATGAATCAATATGTATAAAAGATATATAGAATATATAGAATATCACACTATTGTTTTGATCTCGGCCCTGGTATCAGCCCGAGCGGTTGGTATCAGCCCAAGTCCGAAGGGCGCGGGCCGATACCATCCGAGGGCTGATACCAGGGACGAGATCAAAAGATCAAAACAATAGTGTGAGGTTGTTTAAATCATATACCTAAAATCAAAGACTTTTATTCAAATTCAAATAATGAATAAAATTTATCTATGAGGAAGGTATAGATTTTTTCGGATTTACAAAACTCGTTCGTTTGTTATTTCTTTTTATGTGAGTTAAGAACTGTAAAAGTTGTCGGACTTTGTTGACAAACCATCGTCGTTTGAAATACAGTTATATCATCTGAAGCACTATTTTCTAGAATTCAGAATTATTGAGAGAGAAGCAACTTTGTAGTGAGTCAAATTCTTTCACTTGAATTTCGTAAGTTTCCGCAACTTTCCTGTCCGATTCTATTCATAAAAATCCTTACTGTTATAGCAAGTTGTTTGAGAACTTTCAAAAGAGCGTCCATTACTTAACCACCTAATTTTTACAATCTAAACTCTGGTTTTCTAAGAATAAGTCTCGTTCTATGCTTCTCTATATCCTCCATAATTTAAATGTTGATTGATATTAAATAAAGCGTGCTATTGTTCTAAATACACAACCGTTGTGTAGGTTACCTCCCCTTACTTAGATACATATCACTCTTTGGCGCTATTTTTGAATTATTATTTTTCAATTTTCAGCAATAAATAAAAATATTCAGACGTGTAAGGTGATGCTTTGTATTATTTATTTGTTATTCTATCGTTATTTCACAAAATAGTTTTAATTAAATGCAGAGATATTTGGAAATAATGAATTTAAATTTGAGGGCAATACACCCCCTTGACGACGGGCTGAGACAGAGAAATATCAGCCCCGAAGGCGATACAGCCCTAGCTTTTGGTTGCTGTCTTACCCAGTCCAAAGCACGTGTATCAGGGCTGATACACTACTAGGAATATGATCGATATAAACTAATCTCAAACAAATTACAATGGTTCTGTGAAATAATTAAATCGTGAGAAGACTGTTTTACGGATATCAGGGAACATTAACCTAAAATCTGAGCTTGATATAATATGAAGTTCTTTTCATCTTGCACTCTGTTTAACATGCACTTTCACTAGCGATAACCATATATAACAGAGAGCCAGACGAAAGGTCTAATTTTAATTAGATTGAATATTTACCATGTCAAATATATTTATTTAATTAAGCACAAGTCTGTCTGAGTTTTTAAATTTATAAATTAAGTGAAAGGCGATATGGTAAAGAACTGCTATATTCAAATATTAAAGGTAAAGTTATCATCATGCAAACATGCACTCTAATTACAACATTCTACTCTTGTGTACCTTGGAACTCCCACCCCATTTAATTGCACTGTTTACAGTGTATGGTGTGTTGTTCAATAAACAATAAGACATACATATACATAGCAAAATAATAAATAGAAATTCAAAAGAGTGATGTGCAAAACATACACGTGAAAAAACAAAGAACAGAAAATATTCAGATATTCCACCCGCTTTTATATTGTGACGCACGTCAAAAGCGGAGGTTAGAGTCAGAGGAATCTCGGATTAGATTGAAAAGTACAAATACTTTGAAAAGAAAAAGTCAACACGACATATCCTGTATTGAAACATACCTTTATAATCTCTCATACGATAGTTGAGCTGAATTTTCCACTATCGACGTCTTGCAGGCCATGCTTCTTTTAAAAATGTTGACACACCGCTATCAGCTGTTGTTCGCAGTCAAAACATGGCGAGTTGACATGGTGAATCGTACGATAATTATTTCGATTAAAACTAATAAGTTTGTGTTTAATATGCAGAGCACAGATTAACATCCATTACATTAATGCATTTATTTTTCAAATAAATAATTGCAATAAATATATATTCATATTTGAAATCTTTACAAACTCTATATGCAGTGATCCAATCTACACTGTACATTGCACGTGCTGTTCTATTATTCAACAACTGAAAGATCTGCGACGATTAGGTTAGGCTTAATATTGCGATTTGAATAACACTTTTACCAAATTTCAGACTTTCGATCGCTTTTCGCTATTAGAATCGGGACCTGTGTTTTCAATTCCACCTGCTTTGTTTTTGTTATGATTCCTGTTGACAAAATTTTCTCTTTTTCCAAACGAAGTTTACACATTCAACGTAATTAATTATCAATCGAATTAACAAAATCGTTTCAATAAACACTCTGATTATGACCTGTACGAATTGTTTTCAGCAGGAGTTATTTTAAGTGTAAATTTTGCACTATTTTCTAAATCTTGACTGCGGTATCAAAATTTCCGGAAAAATCAATATCTAAACCCCGATATCTCTGCAATGCATCACCCGATTTTAAAACGAATTACAGTTTCGTATTTAACTTTGCAAACTCTACAATATGCATATCATTTTACGTTTTTTATATAGTTTTATGACCTGTACGAATTGTTTTCAGTAGAAGTTACTTTCAGTGTGAATTTTGCACTATTTTCTGAATCTTTACTGCGGAATCAAAATTTCCGGAAAAATCAATATTTAAACCCCAATATCTCTGTAATGCATCACCCGATTTTAAAACGAATTTCAGTTTTGTATTTAGCTTTGCAAACTCTACAATATGCATATAATTTTAATATTTGCTCCAAAAAATGAAAATTTCGAAAATTTAAAATCACTTCCGGTTTCGACCGGAAGTGACGAAATACATATTTTTGTAAAAATGCCATAAGTAAATCGGCAGATTTACAATCACAGAAAATTTCAAGTCTTTATAAACAACCGTTTAAGAGAAAAGTCGTGGACAAAATCACTTTTTGAAAATTTTGAAAATGACGTAACTAAAAAACGGAAGCGATTTTATGACTGAAAGTTTAATAGCTTCAAAAGACAAGAATTTCACACAATCCCTAAAAATTTCATGCAAATCGGTTGAATAGTTTTTGAGATATAAGGCAAAAAAGAAGTCAGAAGAAAAAAGAAAAAGAATAATAATAATAAAAAAAAACAATAGAATAACAAGAGGGTCTTCCGTTGGAAACGGAAGACCCTAACTAGACACGATCTCGTTGCGAGCAACGAGTGGGTCTTCCGTCCAATTTTTGAGTAAATGAGATATATCCGTTCACTTTTAAGTCAAAATTGTTAATCTACGCAAAAAATTAGAAGAAAAAATTTTCGGCACCCGAGGCTTGAACCCGGGTCGCCGCGGCACATGTCCACGACTCTATCGACTGAGCTACTCGGACTCTCGCTTCAGGACTTTGACGCTTAAAATCTCGAGACTGCATTGATCGATTTTAAAACAAATTACATATTCTGAATCAGCAAAAGGGTCTCTATAAAGTATAAAAATTTGAAAGAAAAATATTAAAAAATAAAAAAGTTGAAAAATTCAAATTTTCGAATTTGCTTTTGGTGACGACCGGAAGTGACGGAAGACATTCTCTTGACCGAGGTGCACCAGAAAAACGGTAAATCTATCATCTCTGTAAATTTCAGCCGTCTATCTTTAATCGTTTTTGAGAAACCTGACAGACAAAATTGACTTTTTAAAATCGTTAATCGGCGATCACTTCCGACCGGAAGTGAATTTTGGAAAACTGTCTCGGGGGTACAAACTTCGAATAGAGAGGCATTATCCCTGAAAATTTGAAGAAAATCGCACAAGCCATCTCCGAGAAATCGCCTGCACAAAATGTGTAAGGAAAAAAAGAATAATAACTAGACACGATCTCGTTGCGAGCAACGAGGAGGTCTTCCGTTCGATTTTTAGAAGGTGAAATGACATCATCGACTTTGATTTTCGACAAGAAAACATGATCTGGAAAAAGGAGTGAAGTGCTAATGCTTTTCTGTATCGCTTTTTATAAGTTCTCTTACGTTGCTTTTTTAAATACTTGCATTTCTCCTAACTGAGATAGAAAAGATTAAACTTTTTACCTCTGGCCCCTAAAACCCCTAATTAGATAACGCATAAGTAAACCATTACATTGTTAGAATATATAAGCGTTTTATACCAAATTTTGCTTTTATAACCTTTCACAAAATATCTCTCAGTAAACGGCTACAGATAAAAGACTTTAAAGCCCTCTGGTCCCTTCATTTGAGGGGCCAGCCCCTTTTTCATGATATCAAATAAAAGGTTATTTAATTCGAAACACAGTTTGTTTAACAAGTGTTTATAACCTTTCACAAAATTTCCCTCAGTAAAGGGCTATAGATAAAAGACTTTAGAGCCCGTTGATCTCCTAATTTTAGGGGTCATTCCCTTTTACTTGATATCAAATGAAAGGTCGTTTGATTCTTAACACGTTTTGTTCAAAAAGTGTTTAGAAATGTGTTACCGTTCTTGTGACATATGGGAAAGAACGTTTTAGGGGCCGATCCCTTATCACCTTTTAGAGGCCGTTTAACGAATTTTTGAAGATTGAATATTGTTAAGTACATCATTTTGTATATTACTGCTAATAAATTATGCAATGACATCTATAGCCAAAAATCATCCATTTTCACAAAATATACTACTTATGGTACAAAATCCACTCAAAATTACACTTAAATGAGAAATCTGAAAATACCATGTACATGTAGTCTTGAAGGTGGCACGGGACAGTTTTTTTGATACAATTCATTGTAGCCAGAAGATGCGTGTCTTCGGAACTCTGTAACTAGAATTTCCTCAGTTCCCATTCAGCACAAATACCTTTAATTCACTCTTTATATCTTTATAAGACCAATTACCACTTTCTGAAGAAAATTACTAGTCAAAACCTGTAAAATTTTCTACATACTGGTTTTTATGAGATTTTGACCCTTTCACATTTTGCTAATTTTTCATGATTTTTCAGCTTTTTAGACCTCCCCCAGCTAATTCCCTGCAAAGGGTTGACCTTCCGTACCGTGTGCATGTTGCACCATCACATGTCAGAAACTTACCGGTGTATAGGTTACAATCACAGGCACCTGACTTTATATATTTTTCTCATAATAAAAATAAATACTCTATATCTAATAATACACAAGGTACCCATCCCCGTCATCTTGGATTTATTTCAAACTGTCACATCAGCTGGAATTTTGCATGAAACTCATCGGTAAAATTATTTTGCGATCCTCTCCGTCTCCCGATCGGTCATTCAACATCTAAGCTTACAACCAATTCAACCAAAACGGTGCATCACACCTGTCATTAATAAAAACCACCTCTCAATCTGCATCTACTGCCTTAGATATGCAACAAAAGGCTAAAGGGTGGACGGAAGTTGACATAAATTGCGTCATACTTTGGGTAATCCCTTCCAAATATAGCACTGATACGAATATTCAAAAGGCGTCAATTTTGAATTCGATCAACATACAAGTTTAAACTAAGAAAAGGGATACTATAAACAGTCAATTATAATTTTTATTACACAAAGCTTATATAAACATGTTTATAAATGCATATATTTTGAAATATTGAAACAAACACACGGTGCAGGTAAATCTCATTTACATATAGGTGACAACTTCCGTCCACCCTTTAGACATTTATCGCATATCTAAGGCAGTAGATGCAGATTGAGGGGTGATTTTTATTAATGACATGTTTAATGCACCGTTTTGGTTGAATTGGTTGTAACCTTAGATGTTGAATGACCGATCGGGAGACGGAGAGGATCGCAAACTAATTTTACCGATGAGTTTCATGCAAAACTTCCAGCTGATGTGACAGTTTGAAATAAATCCAAGATGGCGGAGATGGGTACCTTGTGTATTATTAGATATAGGGTATTTGTTTTTATTATGAGAAAAATATATAAAGTCAGGTGCCTGTGGTTACAATGTCCCATCCACCTTCTTTTCGTGTTATTTTACCTCCCGTCTGTAACTTGCGATTTCACTGTGTTAAGTCAACACAACAGTCATAGCCGCAAGTTTCGCATTTTACTTCTGATTCTCATGTACCTAAACATATGGGGCCTACATATCGCATATCAATTTCAACAATTGACATCCCTCTAGCTAATGATAATCATTTAAAATCATTTCATGAATTTTAGCAACACTCATAAGCCTTCAAATACAGCAATTCTTAATTTTACAAAAATCCGAAACTGTCCCTTGCTACCTTAGATCATGACATCATCTTTTTTAAATAACCCGTACGTAAAATGTAATCATATTAAATTAACCTGTACAGAAGCATTTCGTTTGGTATAACCAACACCGTTTTTATACAGTTGTTTATATAATATATACTAATATAGAGAATTATTAAATCACAATATGCTAAACAAGAGTTTTCAAGTAAAAGGGATGTTCACCATGCACGTGTGTAATGTCGTAGCCATATGGCCATATTTGAACGGTGGATATAGGGAAGGGGGGGGGGGTCATCGCAACAAGTTGTTACATATTGTCTATTACGTACGGAACTGTAAGTAATAATTGGTATTGAATTATCATCATTACCAAAGAATCATCACTTTGGATTTAAATACACACATTCATATATTCATATAGCTGGAATATTTACTGGAGGAATTAAATTGCCGTCAAGTCTGTGTGTTCATTCGATAACTATTTTTTAAACACCCGATCCAAAGTATAATATAATTATGTAGTTGTTACAAAACATATGTCATAAACGTCATTTGACCTCCTCCCCATAGATCTATGTCAATGGATGAGTTCATTGAATGATTCAAACCTCAGTCGTTGCGTGAATGGTAAAGCAGGACTTCGCGCCATAATATGTCCCATTCATAGTTTTTGCGCGCCGATTAGTGGACGAGTCCAAATTGGGATCATGAGAATACTCCAGAGCACACCGTGTGTACGTAGCATCGGCGGGGGGGGGGGGGGGGGGGGGAGGGGGGCTGCTACTCCTTTTTTTGCAGCAGAAACTTTTCTTAACTTTTAACTTAATTTGCCCGCCCCCTCCACTTTTGTCGGAGCATGTAAAAAAAGAAATTCTAATTGAATTGAAATTACAATTAGGATTTTCTTACGTGATTTTGAGAATTGACCTTTTTTTCAATTGCTTGTCTGGATGTTTCGGATGAAGCTGTCTCTACACACTTTCAAAAACAATGTTGTATGTGCTTGAATATCCTTTCCTATTTCTTATGGGAAATAAAAACAAATGCCTTTCAGTTGATTTTGCATTTAATTATAACAAATAAAATTTGAAAATTTGACTGCTTTATCTTCCGCTTTCAAGCTTACATGAAATTATTTGATTCCTCGATTAATTAGAATGTATGAAATAATTTAATTTCAAGTGATATACAGATGGAAAAAAAAGACTGAAATTTCTTCTTAAATCTGCACGTTCCGTTTATGAATTTATGATCAGCAAAGAAAATTAAAATTCATTCCTTATAAGATAGCCAAATTGATACATGCATATGCTTTCATTGAATAATTTTGTTTAGTCATGCAAGCTTTTTGGAAAGCTATCACTTGTGGTATATAACGGGATGTTTTACACGTAAACATGTAATGTCATCCTGATCTGATTCGCTCTCAGATGGTTCGCCCCGTGATGTTCCACATTATGTATATGAAACATATACATGTAAATGTAAAGTAAATAGACCACGATATCTATGAAATTAATATCCTTAAGAGTTTTTGTTCGATATAAAACATTATCTGAAGTACATGTCATAACACATTATTAAATCAATATTATCATTAATGAAACAGTAATACAATAGATAATTGAAGTACATATTAATTATTATCTGATATAACACCATAATTTATTCATATAATTGATTAAAAAACCACTTATCTCATTATGAATTAACAACGCCTATTACATGTAGCTTGTACATGTACAAGTCAACACCGTCTAAATTAGCGGGAGACTTGAGCATGCAGATAATAGCGAGACAAGTGATAATTATGAGACCAATGGTAATATTTATATTATTTGGCCGTTAAATCTAATAAAAATTAGTGAGTAAGTGTAACAAAGTTCACAGAAATGGTTTCTTTGTTTTAAAATGTTAAATTCAGTTGTTGATATATAAAGAAGAATTGAATGACATTATGTGTCCTCTACTCGCTAGCTCCCCTTCTGCCCGAATCTAGAGCTAACAAAACTTATACACCGAATATTTTAAACAATTTTTATAACAGAATAATAAAGAATGAAATCATAAATGAGTTTGCTTTTTAATAAATCGCGCGACCATTCAGAAAAGGTTAAACCGATAGTGCATGTGACCGCTATTATTTACGGCCTGAATCTAAACAAATTTTGTTTAGAAAATCATGTGTATATTACACCACTGGTTTCTTAAATTCTTCGGTGTTATTGGGCATCGGTTAGTTTTATCGTGTCAGCACCTACCGCACACATGTATTATTGTAACATTTAAACTGCCTTATCTTGAACGCTAAATTTTAAATTTTATTTTCAAAAATCGCTTTACTCCCTACACATTGCTTGTAGTGGGAATGAATTAAATTCTGCAGCAAAATGTCAGAAATAGACACGGATAAATGTATTTATTTTTCAACTCGTACGATTGTTTGTAAAAAGTAGTATTATATTCATTGGTGACTTTTTTACACACTATCATTTAAATCAGTGTTAAATCAAAGGTTAGATGCATGATCTTTAACCAATATGATTAAAAACAATTATTTTACACAAAGAATCAATGGACATTTACATGTGTCATCACACAGAAACACAAGAAGCCTGTGTCTTAGACTACCGTGGATAGCTTGTCCGCTAGCGCGGCATCTCCTCGGCCACATGTGCGAGGGATGTTTTATGTAAGTGTATACACAACGTGGTTGGTTTAAAACGTTTGCAATTTAACAAATTAATTTTATTTTCCAACAATAAAACTATTTTATAACATATAGACAAGATCACAAAGAACACCTTTTCCAATGACAGTTATACTACCTATCATTTTTTTAATAAGGAAGCTAAACAGCATAACTTCGTAGGTTAAGGTTTAATTTTTTTTAAACTTTAATATATCGTTAAAATCGGAATTCTTTGTGTTTGCATCTAAACAAATAAACCCATGCAACACAGCAAGGCGCAAATCTTGTGTATTAGATAACAGCAGACCGCTAGCTAATCCAGTCGCGACCTATTTTCTCGGCCGCGGGCGAGTTATCGGATGCGTAATTGTTCACATACACGTACACAGCTCGGAATCCAGCTAGATTTTAAATGTTGTGCAGTATACAAATGCATTGCATAGAAGTATTTTCTTTATCCGTAATGTATTTTCCTAGAATTTAAACATATAGTATCTCTTCCCGTATGTAAGCTGGTAACTGTCTGTGGTAGCCTTATGTCAGTTATACGCATAAAGACATCGTTTACTATGCTAACGAGAACAGATACATTGTAACAAGTCTAGCCTTTTACACTCATATTACGCAATACCCGAACAAAATATTATTGACACGACATTGATAAGAACATAATGAGCAACTTTTCCAGCGACAGCCATATCGAAATCTTAACCGCTTTTGAGTTATAGAGCGAAAACTTTCAAGGGCTCTAGGCTCCTAATTTGAAGGTCCAGCTCAATTTGCTTGATGTCAAATGAGAGATCTTGATTTTATAAAAAAATTTTGTTCTATATGTTTTAACAAAATACTATCGAGAAAATAGATATTCGACGAAAACCAGGAAAAATTATGACGCTTTTTTAACCTTAATTTTCGAGCTAGGGCGAGCTTCGGCGCTATTGGTCAGAGAACAACATAAATACCACATGTCAGATCTACAACCTTTCGTCTACAATTCCTGAAATTTTGAACTCAATATCTTAAATCGTTTAGGAGTTTACCCCTGGACAAACCGACCCTCTGAAAATCGTTAAATTGTATATATCTCAAATCCGGAAGTGACGTCATCATTAAAAAAAATTTGCAATAAGGTTCAGATCATTGTCTATCAGATCTAAAAGTTTCATGTTAATCGGCCGTGTAGTTTTGGAGAAATCGCGTGCACAAAATTTGCAAGAAAAAAAATAATAGGGAAAAATAAACCGAACGAAAACAATAAGGTCTTCCGTTGGAAAACGGAAGACCTTAACTAGACACGATCTCGTTGCGAGCAACGAGGAGGTCTTCCGTCCGATTTTAAGAAGGTGATATGACATCATCGACAAGAAAACAGTCATGATCTGTAAAAAGGAGTGGAGTACTTATGCTTTTCTGCATCGTTTTTTATAAGTTCTCTTACGCTGCTTTTTTCAATACTAGCATTTCTTCCAATTGAGATAGAAACGATTAAACTTTTTACTTCTGGCCCCTAAAAGCCCTAATTAGATAAGTAAATCATTATATTGTTAGGATATATAAACGTATTATACCTTATTTTGCTTTTATAACCCTCACAAAATATCTCTCAGTAAACGGATACAGATAAAAGACTTTAGGGCCCTCTGGTGCCCTGATGTGAGGGGCCAGCCCCTTTTTCTTGATATCAAATAAATTGTCATTTAACTCTAAACTCATTTTGTCCAGCAAGTGTTTAGAAATTCGTTACCGTTTTTAATATATACGGCAAAGAACGTTTTAGGGGCCGACCCCTTATCTCCTTTTAGGGCCGTTTAACGAAAGTTTTGAAGGTTGCTTATTGTTAAGTACATCATTTTGAGCATCTTTCCTTTTATACCATATTTCAAAATATTTTTTCTTTCTAAGATATGGGTGATCAAAATTTTGGACTTTCAACCCCTAAAAACCCCTAATTACGTAACACATGATAAAATCATTACATTGCTAGAATAAATCACTGTGAGATAAACATATTTGCTTCTATAACCATTCACAATATATCTCTCAGTGAAAGGCTACATATAAAAAACTTTAGAGCCCTCTGGTCCCCTAATTTTAGGGGCCAGCCCCTTTTTCTTGATATTAAATAATAGGTCATTTAATTCTAAACACATTTTGTTCAACAAGTGTTTAGAAATTCGTTACCGTTCTTGAGATATATGGGAAAGAACGATTTAGGGGCCGATCCCTTATATCCTTATAGGGGCCGTTTAACGAAATTTTAAAGGTTGCATATTGTTTAGTACATTATTTTAAGTATCTTTACTTCTATACTGCATTTCAAAATATTTTTTCTTTCTGAGATATGGGTGATCAAATTTTTGGACCTTTGGCCCCTAAAAACCCCTAATTACGTAACAAATGATAAGATCATTACATTGCTTGGATAAATAACTATGAGATAAACATATTTGCTTCTATAACCTTTCACAAAATATCTATCAGTAAAGGGCTAAATATAAAAAACTTTAGAGCCTTTTGGTCCCCTAATTTAAGGGGCCAGCCCCTTTTTCTTGATATCAAATGAAAGGTCCTTTCATTCTAAACACATTTTGTTCAACAAGTGTTTAGAAAATCGTTACCGTTCTTGAGATATATGGGAAAAAACATTTTAGGGGCCGGTCCCTTATCTACTTATAGGGGCCGTTTAACGAAATTTTAAAGGTTGCATATTGTTAAGTACATCGTTTTGAGCATCTTTCCTTCTATACCATATTTCAAAATATTTTTCCTTTCTGAGATATGGGTGATCAAAATTTTGGACTTTTGGCCCCTAAAAACCCCTAATTACGTAACACATGATTCAATCATTACATTGCTTGGATAAATAACTGTGAGATAAACATATTTGCTTCTATAATCTTTCACAAAATATTTATCAGTAAAGGGCTACATATAAAAAGCTTTAGAGCCCTCTGGGCCCCTAATTTTAGGGGCCAGCCCCTTTTTCTTGATATTAAATGAAAGGTCCTTTCATTCTAAACACATTTTGTTCAACAAGTGTTTAGAAATTCGTTACCGTTCTTGAGATATATGGAAAAGAACGTTTTAGGGGCCGATCCCTTATCTCCTTAAAGGGGCCGTTTAACGAAATTTTGAATGTTGCATTTTGTTAAGTACATCATTTTGAGCATCTTTCCTTCTATAATGCATTTCAAAATATTTTTTCTTTCTGAGGTATGGGTGATCAAAATTTTGGACTTTTGGCCCCTAAAAATCCCTAATTACGTAACACATGATAAAATCATTACATTGCTTGGATAAATAACTGTGAGATAAACATATCTGCTTCTATAACCTTTCACAAAATATCTATCAGTAAAGGGCTACAGATAAAAAACTTCAGAACCCTCTGGGCCCCTGATTTTAGGGGCCAACCCCTTTTTCTTGGTACTAAATGAAAGATCTTGTAAATATAAACTTTTTTTACATAACATGTTTTAACAAAATATTTTTCAGAAAAGAGATAAACAAAGAAAACCCGAAAAAATTACAGAGTTAATTTAATCTCAATTTTCGGGTCCAGGCGAGCTTTGAGGCTCTTTGAGCCAGACATTTTTTATCGCCTTTAGACATATCTACAATCTTTCGTCTAACATCCCTGAAAATTTGAACTCAATATCTTTTACCGTTAAGGAGGAGTTCAATGGACAAACAGACCCTTTAAAATTCACTAAATCGTCAGTATCTCAGAAACGGAAATGACGTCATCAATATAAAAAATTTCCAATAAGGTTCAGATCAACATCTATCAGACCTGAAAGTTTCATTAAAATCGACAGAGCCGTTTTCGAGAACTCGCGTGCACAAAATTTGTAAGAAAAAAAAAGAAAAAAAATAATAACTAGATGCGATCTCGTTGCGAGCAACGAGTGGGTCTTCCGTCCGATTTTTCATAAGATGAGATGAGATGAAATTTTGATTGAAGTTTAAATCAAACTGGTGTCATGTTAACGTGATTTAATGACTTTGAAAATTTCGAAAATCTTATAATTCATCCAATGATTTTGAAAAAAATGTCACAAACGCAGAAATCCAAGAGCATTACAAAAATCATGTTTTAAAAAAAGTCTGGGGTCATTTTAACACGATTAAATGAGTTTAAAATTTTTGAAAAATTTGAATTTCATATAATCAATTCAAGAAAGATGTCATTAGACGCAGAATTGCAAGCGCAACTTAGATATCATGTTTTAAAGTTAGTCCGATGTCATTTAATCACGATTTAAATGAGTTTAAAATTTTTGAAAAATTTAAATTTCATCCAATCAATTCCAGAAACATGTCATCAGACGCAGAATTGCAAGCAGAACTTAAATATCATGTTTAAAAATTAGTCTGAGGTCATTTTAACACGATTTAAATAGATTTAAAATTTTTGAAAAATTTGAATTTCATATAATCAATTCAAAAAAGATGTCATTAGACGCAGAATTGCAAGCGCAACTTAGATATTATGTTTTAAAATTAGTCCGATGCCATTTTAACACGATTTAAATGAGTTTAAAATTTTTGAAAAATTTAAATTTCATCCAATCAATTTTAGAAAGAGGTCATCCGACGCAGAATTGCAAGCGCAACTTAGATATCATGTTTTAAAGTTAGTCCGATGTCATTTTAACACGATTTAAATGAGTTTAAAATTTTTGAAAAATTTAAATTTCATCCAATCAATTCAAAAAAGATGTCATTAGACGCAGAATTGCAAGCGCAACTTAGATATTATGTTTTAAAATTAGTCCGATGCCATTTTAACACGATTTAAATGAGTTTAAAATTTTTGAAAAATTTAAATTTCATCCAATCAATTTTAGAAAGAGGTCATCCGACGCAGAATTGCAAGCGCAACATAGATATCATGTTTTAAAGTTAGTCCGATGTCATTTTAACACGATTTAAATGAGTTTAAAATTTTTGAAAAATTTAAATTTCATCCAATCAATTCCAGAAAGATATCATCCGACGCAGAATTGCAAGCGCAACTTAGATATCATGTTTTAAAGTTAGTCCGATGTCATTTTAACACGATTTAAATGAGTTTTAAATTTTTGAAAAATTTAAATTTCATCCAATCAATTCAAGAAAGATGTCATTAGACGCAGAATTGGAAGCGCAACTTAGATATCATGTTTTAAAATTAGTCCGATGTCATTTTAACACGATTTAAATGAGTTTAAAATTTTTGAAAAATTTAAATTTCATCCAATCAATTCCAGAAAGAGGTCATCCGACGCAAAATTGCAAGCGCAACTTAGATATCATGTTTTAAAGTTAGTCCGATGTCATTCTAACACGATTTAAATGAGTTTAAAATTTTTGAAAAATTTGAATTTCATCCAATCAATTCCAGAAAGATATCATCCGACGCAGAATTGCAAGCGTAACTTAGATATCATGTTTTAAAATTAGTCCGATGTCATTTTAACACAATTTTAATGAGTTTAAAATTTTTGAAAAATTTGAATTTCATATAATCAATTCAAGAAAGATGTCATCCGACGCAGAATTGCAAGCGCAACTTAGATATCATGTTTTAAAGTTAGTCCGATGTCATTTAATCACGATTTAAATGAGTTTAAAATTTTTGAAAAATTTAAATTTCATCCAATCAATTCCAGAAACATGTCATCAAACGCAGAATTGCAAGCAGAACTTAAATATCATGTTTAAAAATTAGTCTGAGGTCATTTTAACACGATTTAAATAGATTTAAAATTTTTGAAAAATTTGAATTTCATCCAATCAATTCAAAAAAGATGTCATTAGACGCAGAATTGCAAGCGCAACTTAGATATTATGTTTTAAAATTAGTCCGATGCCATTTTAACACGATTTAAATGAGTTTAAAATTTTTGAAAAATTTAAATTTCATCCAATCAATTTTAGAAAGAGGTCATCCGACGCAGAATTGCAAGCGCAACTTAGATATCATATTTTCAAAATAGTCTGAGGTCATTTTAACACGATTTAAATGAGTTTAAAATTTTTAAAAAAATTGAATTTCATTCAATCAATTCGAATAAGATGTCATCAGATGCAAAAGTGCAAACGCAACTTAGATATCATGTTTTAAAATTAGTCTGAGGTCATTTAGCACGATTTAAATGAGTTTTAAATTTTTGAAAAATTTAAATTTCATCCAATCAATTAGAGAAAGATGTCATCAGACGCAGATTTGCAAGCGCAAATTTGATATCTTGTTTCAAAATAAGTATGAGGTCATTTTAACACGATTTAAATGAGTTTAAAATTTTCAAAAAAATTAAATTTCATCAAATCAATTCGGAAAAGATGTCAACAAACGCAGAATTTATCATTCCTCAAATGTTCAGGATTATATCTTTTATCGTTTTTAAGGAGATGCGTTGATTAGGGAAAATTCGTTTCAAATTTTTGACCTATATTTTGATCCCAGCTAGCTTCCGTATTTGGAATTTCCGGAAAATAATTTTTCCAGGAGCGACTAGATTAGCATGTCCTTTATCATTCCTGAAAATTTTAGCTTTCTATCTTCACTCGTTTCTGAGGAGTTGCGTGGACAAGAAGTCAAGAAAAAAAGACAAAATGGCGGATAAGTCCGAACCGGAAGTGATTTTTGCAAAATCGAAAAAAGGGTATAAACTTCAAATGATAATAGATCGATGCTGAAAATTTGACAAAAATCGGACGACCCATCTCCGAGAAATCTTCTGCACAAAAATTGTAAAGAAAAAAAAAAGAAAAAAAATAATAAACCTGAAAAAGAAACAATAGAATAATAGAAGGGTCTTCCGCTGAGACGGAAGACCCTAATATGGAAAAAGAAACAAAGCAAAAACAATAAGGTCTTCCGTTGGAAACGGAAGACCTTAATAAGAATAATCTTACAAGCACAATAATAGTAAGGTCTTCCGTTGGAAACGGAAGACCTTAATTATTGCTATCCCTCTCGAGCGCTTGCAACTACGTTAGTTTATATTTCTATAATACGCATGCTCGACTTCACTGTCGGGCATTCTGGGAAAATCACTGTAGATAGACTGTACGATGAAAATGTTCTTTTATCATAAAGAATAGATATGATCCGAATTCTGAAGTTTCTTAATTTGTTGTCTAACCTACACATAAAAGAACAAGAAAAACCTAGCTTTCCTTACAGTTATACCACCTTCCTAGATAATTCCGGTGTAAAGCAGAATAATGACCCCCGTAGAAAATAATCAAGATACTGACATATCGTACCGAGATATAGTTCTCATTACAACGAGTTACATGTATCTCATTATTACGAGTGAAAACACATTAAAAAATTTTCGAGATACAAGTCACTATATTACCAAATTCTTTTTATTGGCGATGAAATAGTAGACTCTATATTGGTCAGGAATTATACTTGCATTGACGTTTATAATTTTCCCATACAACTAACCACTGGGAGTGCAGTACCCAGAATTCATGATTAAACGAAAATTATGAAAAATTTACTCCACTGTTAGAAATTATTACTCGAATGATCTATCTATCAAATCTTAAGCTATAAAATACCTTTTTCGCAGTCAAATAATTTTTCCGTTTCACTCAAAAAATTTCTTAATGTTTAACATGAAGAAAAATGGCCCCTGGGTCTTTTTTCTTCAAAATAATCCAATTATTCTACAGCTTGGGGGTCATTATTTTACGTCGAGAAATGACCCCCGGTCATTATTCTACGGGGGTCATTATTCTTCTTTACACCGGCAAAATCATAATAAAAAACAAAAACAAAAAATACAAAAAACCCCAAGAAACAAAATAGGATATCTTTTCAGAGTATGTTGGAAAGAAAAGAAGCGATTGATACAATGCAGTATCACACTGATATATATATTTTTCCTTTTTTGACGAAAAAGCCCGATTGAAACGACAGTCAAGCGGGAAAATTTTACATCGAGGCACAAAGATTAAATTTCTCTTTGGTCATTTTGGCTTAAGTCTATCATACAGAAAAAATCCAAGCAAAGAAACGACATTCACTCGGGAAAAATTCAGCAAAATAACCCAGTTGATCAGGAACCTTCCTTTGTGTGTATAAAATGGCTACAGCGCTAGCTCACCCATCTTGTTTAAAAGATAAGCTTGTAGATTCTATAAACTTTAAGATCATTGAAGCAAAGGCTATCTTCGTATGTGTGCTATCTGTGGTATGGTAAGATGCATAAAAATATCACGTTCATCAATACAACAAACACTTCGCTCAACTAAGAAACAATAACCATACCTCTGATCAAATCAGCTTTATGGTATGCAGATTATTAAAAAAGATTGGTACAATTGGTTGTTTCCGTTTTTGAATTTTTTAAAAAAGTTTTACTATTTTTATTGCTATTTAAAAATTAAACTCTCCATCTGAATCTACATTACCTGAGAATGCTTTAATACAAGTTTTAGATTTTCTAGATCTGACCAAACGGTTTTTGAGAAATTTAATAAAAGATTTTCATCTATTTATAGAAATTTTCAATCCCATTATGATCCCATTTGTATTGTTTGAGAGAGAGAGAGAGAGAGAGAGAGAGAGAGAGAGAGAGGAAAGAGAGAGGATTACATCTGAATGATTTGTAAATATTTAATACGTGAAGTGATAATCGATATTCACCAGTGAAAACAACAGTTAATATCTCTATCGTAAACCTATAAATAAGCACATCTCAGAGGTCAGTTTTGAATGTTTGTTCATGGTTTGAGCGAACTTGTATATGATTACACTGCCGGAGGATGCTTCCACACAGGTTTCAGACCTTCTTTCCAATTAGTTTTTAAGAAGAAGGTTTACTATAGCTAACAAACTTTCAATAATTAAAATTTACCCCCCCCCCCATGAAAGAGGGCGTTGTCAATCATTATACTAAACTTGAATTCCCTTTAACTAAGAATGCTTTGTGCCAAGTTTGGTTGAAATTTGCCCAGTGGTTCTGAAGAAAATGTTAAAAGTTTATAACAGCTAAGACGACACACAACGGACAAATTTTCATCAGAAAAGCTCACTTGTTCCTCGACTCAGGTGAGCTAAAAATCAAAAGTGGAACCTTAGTTGTCTCTTTAGTGAATAAAGTGTTAACTGGATATAATCATTTTGTTTATTTCAGATGCTGTATCACTTTAATCTTTCCCGTAGAGGATAATCCGGCCCACAACCTCCCCTCACCATCGATACTTAATGGACCGATTTGATCTAATTCGCAATTGTCTACACATTTTAAAAATTGTCCGTTTTGATCTAAGATGTGTAGGCATGAGTTATTATAATCTGCCATAATGATCTGATTGAGAGTGTCTGTCACTATGTCTCTAGGACTAAATGGTTTTCTTGTCTTAGCAGGTGCCCCGTTGTACCTGAATCGAACTCTACCTTTCTTGCTCAAAATAACAACATCGTTTGCATTACAATCAGAAACACAAATATCTTCATTGTTGTTTTCTGTTATAAATGGCAAAACGTCTCCATTTTTTAAGATTGGCTCTCCATTTTCATCTTTATCGAAAGTCTGCGTTATTTTTGTTTTATGATAACGGAAAATTATTGTCTGACAATTACCGGTAGTACTCACACACACTAAGATGTCTCCCGATCTAGTGCAACACAATCTGTCTGGTGTCCATGTCTCTGGCATTTTTATCAGTGTTTTAGACTTTCCCTTTCTGACAACGTTTACCGTCCTGTTGAAAATGTTACTGTACACCAATTCACCCTGCTTATTTACTGCTATATCAGGCCATGCTGAAAAGAGATCTGTAAACTTTTCTTCAACTGATCCATGTATGTTAATTCGTAAAAAATGTTGGTGTGCATTAATGACCCATGCTTCTTTTTCTCCAACACATGATAACCTAAGTAGAGGGGAAACTTCAGTAGGAAAAGAAGCAACTATGATTGGTTTTTCTAATAACTTATATGCTGGTGGTGGATGTAGGGCTTCAGCTGCCATACTGTATAATAATGTATGTGTAAGTATAGCTCTAAAATCTCCCATTTCTATTGTAAGTTCTTTTCCTTCAACTTCCTTTCCTATCAAAGATGGCATTTGGGCATCAAGATCTGTTAGAACATCTCTGTATTCTATCAATTTAGATGTATAGTCAGCAAAATCGGATGCTTTGTTTGATTTCAAGATTTGTTTGTTCTGTTGGACTGTTTGAATCATGCCTTGGGCAATAGTTTTTATTCTAGTTTGGTACGATGTTATAGATTCTAAATTTCTTTGTTTTAAGGAATTATTTAAACTGTCCAGTGTATCAAAAATCTTATCTACTTCTTGGTGCCAGAGTTTCCTTTGTCTTTCCTTTTCTTGTTCGTTCATAAGAAATTCTTTCGTTATTTTAGCTAATTTGTCTTTTAGATTAGCATCTGTTTTACTGTATTCTGGAATCAATTCTTCTTCAATTTCTCCTGTTTCTTTTTGAATTTCTTCTCTCCTTATTTGAACAAGTTCCAATAGTTCCACAGCATCGTGACTCTTATGAGAACCAATTAAGCATCTAACGCAGATTGGCGTTTTACACTGTAGACATTGGACCTCACATCTCTGTCCTTGGTGTAACCTGCACTCAGGGAACAACAGCTGTTATTTGTTTTTGTATTGAACGATATCGTGTGACAGCGACGAAAGCTTAGTTACGTGTTTACGAACACATTTCTTGCAAAGATTCTTTTGGCAGCTATTGCAAAAGTGCTCCGTAGGCTTGTCACAAAGGTCACATTTTATGGCCTCCTGTGACAAGGCTCTAAAGAAAGCCATGATGCTAATTCATTCAAACCCTTTCTGAAAAAAAGTTATAATGATTGTTGTTATTTAAACGATGCATTTTTTATATCTGTGAACACTGTTTTATCCGGTTTTCGTTTGCGTTGAGTACATTAGAAAGAGAGAGAAGATATCTAAAAATGCCATGTGTATTTTGCTGCGACTTAAAAATATAAATAGAGTAAACAGAAGCATTGACTGACTGCTTTAGAAATCATAATATCAATTATTTAGGACGTGTAATAAAGCATTTAACTTCCACAAATTTCTTATCAATGACAAAATAGTGGGAGAAATGATATAACTTAGAAATCTATCATAGTAACTGATATATAATATAATATATCATAATATCTTATTTACTGTAAGTAACGTACAAACACTAAAACGTAAAGCATTTACCTGAAATAACGAAGCAGATGAGTTTTTTTTCCTTATTTTTTAAGGTTCAGTTTGAATACTTTCGATTTACATTAGCGCTCTCTTCAAATCGGAGGAGCTTTTAGTTGTGTAACTAGGTCAACCGATAAACAAATACAAATGATCAAGTGTTCTATGCGTCGATTTCAATTTATTTTTAAATATGCATTTTTTCCAAAATAAAAACACTAAATCGGTAAGACTTGCATCAATTTTAAGACGGACTGTCATAGGTAAAACAATACTTAATCATTTAAGCAATTTACAGCTGAACTGGACAGGTAATCAGAGAAGTAGGTCATTTAAAATGGTCGTATTCACTGCGTCCTGATAGCTCTAGTAGGTATGCACTTGTAAGTCACTGCGTTGTAATTGCTGTTATCTTTCAAATTCAGAGATAGCGTGAATCTTACATTCATTGACTGTGAGATAATGCGCGTTACAATGCTTATGCCGTATTTTTGTTTCATGTTGGATTTGGCATGTATATGTACGTGTCATACATGGCGTTCGTAATATTGTTTACTTTGAAATTCAGAGATAGAGATAGTATGATATTGGTTTACTGGTTTGCGCTGTTTCTGAATAAGAGAATATCTATTGAACCTCGCTGTATTTGTTGGAGGTCAATTTTATTTTAACAACAGTAGGATTGAGTTTAAGACGTTTAAATAATTAAATGTTCAGGGGATAGTACCTTTATATATGAAGGGCATACTGTTCAGTTCTGCAGCATTTGTTATTAGCTTATTGGTGGAACAAACAGGACACATCTTTTCAGCTGAATGTAACTGTGTTCAGCAGGATATATCCATGTTCTACTTCTAACAACAATGTTACGAAATGCAGCAGCTCATTGGGACAAGCAATAGAAAGTCAGCAGATGATTTTAATTAATATAAGAGTTTTTGGAAGAACGTTTGGAAAAAAAGTTCTTTAGTTCACAAAATGAGATGCCCAGAGTTGCATATTTAGTACAAAAAAATCTTATACGTCAGTTGATGAAAGTATGTGTTGAAAAAAAGCTCCATATTTTGTCCAACTGTGTGTTAAGTGGCAATAAATAGGGGTTTTCAATTTGTGCAATATTTGTTATCAATAGTGATGGTAGACCAAGAATATATGTTAAAGTATAATAATAGTGCAATACTTTTCAGCAGTTCTTCCCTGTCATTTAATGTCCGTATGTTTTACTTTTATAGTAATTGTAATTCACATAGAGCCTGAAAATCAAAATTTTAATTTTATAGCTATGTATATAAACGTAAATTTCTACACACAAAAACATCTTCTGAACAGAAATTGACAACAGAGCTGTATTAGACTCCGTTATATACTCTGCTTTTAATAATTTTTGTTAGTATATATTATACATTTTGATCTAATAATAAACAAAATTGGAATAATAACATGATCTTTTATATTTCAGAATTACATCCAAAATATCAACTATTCGTTGTTGACCAGGCACCAGGGAAGCTGAGTCTGTGGAGGCAGTAGACACATCCGTATCTCCATGGTCATTGACCGAACTTGTAGTGATGAACCATTGTGACTGAGGTATTTTAATTAACACATATTGATTGGTGTTTATTCAACATTTTGACAGATCCAGGCATATATACGCTGTATGTTGTTTTTACTTTTAATTATTCAACAGGGTGTGTTGGTGAAAAAGTACATTGCACTACATTTCTTTTAAATTTTTAAAACATACAATACAAAAATAACATAATAATTATGTATTTTACACCAGTTTGTATTCATTTCAACATAAAGATAGGTCCACTTATGTATGATATGTGTATAATTCTAATGAGGGATTGGTAGGTTGTGGTATTGTAAATTATTAGAACATTCTATTTCATTTAATATCTTTTATCTATAATTGATTTCCGTATGAAGGGGATATAACCTATGCAGTTTACTTGACGTATGACCATCACCTCCATCTTTCGATACATAATATATAAACAAAACAAGACATGGTATATGTTGCTCTTTGCCACCAGCGTGACTTTAATTGTTACATAACATTGTAACACATTGCGTAAAATAATATAAAATAATGTTACGTAATACTACAATTGAAATTTAATTGAATAATGTCACAATTCTGCATTTGATCTTAATATGATGTAATTATAATTCATTTCCGAATAGTAATTGATAATCATATACAAATATGAATTTTATTAATTGGCTGTATTGAGAAACTGAAATCGAAAATTGGTTACGTAATCTCGTCAAACAAATTCCTTGTGGTCTGAAAACGCCATGTACATCTACAATAAAATACATGCATAAAAAAAGGAGGGGGAAAAATGAAAATTAAAGAAAATATAAAAACACTGGAAAGGTGGAGGGGAGGTGGTGGATCTTTAAAGAAATGGTCCGAAGGAACAGAATCAGTATTCAAAGGTGTTACCCGTGCGGCGTCCTGAAAGAAAGTGAATTAGCGCGTCTTTCTAAACAAAGAGAGTCGCTAGAATTCCCGCGTTTAATTTCATTGGTCAAATGATGACACCAACATTACGTGACCAAATAGAGCACTCTCTACTTCTTGATAATACACATTAAAAAGTGCGATAACTCGTAATGCGAAAAATTGTAAAATCAATAAAGCATTTTAAGTAAACTTAAAATTCCTTTATCCATAATTGATTTCCGTATGAAGGGGCTATAACCTATGCAGTTTACTTGACGTATGACCATCACCTCCATCTTTCGATACATAATATATAAACAAAACAAGACATGGTATATGTTGCTCTTTGCCACCAGCGTGACTTTAATTGTTACATAACATTTTATTATACTTTCATGTTAAAAACTGAAATCTGATTGGTTTAGACGCAGTTGACAATCCGTTCCCTTACCCTCAGCGTTAGCAACACGCTTGGCAACGGGCCGATAGAACGAATTGTTACATGCGCGTAAATTATGCGCGTACGGTTCGCCGTTAAATTCACGTCATTTCTATATAAAAGCAGTAAAATTTTCTCTAAAATTAAGACATTCAGTATAATAAAATAAATAGTGCCTGTTTGGGAGGGTAACCGTTGAAATTGACACCCCTCGAAAACCATTGTCAACCTCCGCTTCGCGTCGGTTGACAATGGTTTCTCGGGATGTCAATTTCAACGGTTACCCTCCCAAACAGGCACTATTTATATAGTAACACATTGCGTAAAATAATATAAAATAATATTACGTAATACTACAATTGAAATTTAATTGAATAATGTCACAATTCTGCATTTGATCTTAATATGATGTAATTATAATTCATTTCCGAATAGTAATTAATAATCATATACAAATATGAATTTTATTAATTGGCTGTATTGAGAAACTGAAATCGAAAATTGGTTACGTAATCTCGTCAAACAAATTCCTTGTGGTCTGAAAACGCCATGGACTTGATTAAACGTATTAATCAAGTTCAGACCCCATCCGAAGGAACAGAATCAGTATTCAAAGGTGTTACCCGTGCAGCGTCCTGAAAAAAAGTGAATTAGCGCGTCTTTCTAAACAAAGAGAGTCGCTAGAATTCCCGCGTTTAATTTCATTGGTCAAATGATGACACCAACATTACGTGACCAAATAGAGCACTCTCTACTTCTTGATAATACACATTAAAAAGTGCGATAACTCGTAATGCGAAAAATTGTAAAATCAATATATATAAAGCATTTTAAGTAAACTTAAAATTCCTTTACAATCGTTTACAAAGTAGTCATTTTACATTATTAAATTGTTTTTTAAACTGTTAGTTATAAACTTAACGCACCAGAAACTGGTAAAACTGCTTATAGAGGACTACATTGTCTTTGTTAACCAACACACGCATTTCGGAGTCGTAGAGCGGTTTCTCCTGTGTGTACTTATAACTGTCCAGTTCCTGGTCTGAGTCATAATACAATGATTTGAAGTTTTTACGATATTTCCACTAAAAAAAGATTATTAGTCAGTCTTCTCATGAGTCGTAACTCTAGCGGTTTCTCCTCTGTCTTTCCTTATAACTGTCCTTTTCCTGGCCTGAGATCTACTAGTATTATATCACTCCGAATCAGTCTTCTAATGGTTTGTCCTTGTTCATCAGAACTCGTATTTCTGAGTCGTAGAGCGGTCTCTCCTGTGTGTTCTTACAACTGTCCAGTTCCTGGTCTGAGTTGAGACTTGTCTTACAGAGTCTCTCCACCATCACTGCTCCCAATATGATTGTCAGAGTATTGCTTGTAGATCGGATCCGATCGCTAAAAAAGTTCAAAGAAGATATTATTACACTGAGATAGCTAGGTTAGTCATTTCAACAACGAATACTAAAAGCACACGTGTTTGGAAGGGATATCTCATTACTCCAAAGCAAAAGAGGAGAAGCAAGCTATATAAAATTTTGTGAAATAATTTGATTCTGGGTGCAATGTTTTTTTATTGCCTAAGCAAAGGTAACAGTATACTTGTAAAATATAGCTTACTTCGCAATATAATGCGTGCAAGACGCTTGTTGTTACTTTTATTTTAGAATTCGTACAAATTAACGTCATCACACACTTTATATTGTGATGTAAGTAAAATATGACTTGCATAGGATGTATATGAATTTTTCAGCCAAATAAATAAAGCATTACAATGATAATTAATAATAAAACATCCAGAAATTTTGTTTGCAACTATACTATTTGAAAGAAAATGATTTTTTTTTGGGGGGGGGGGACTTACTTGTACCACTCTAGCGCCATGAGTAGCCCCACGTTGTGAACTTGGATGTCTATGGAGGAGAGAACCACCAGAATAGACACTACACTGGCGCTGGGGACGGGGGGCGTGGCCAGGGACCCAGCCGTCGACAGAAGTCTGAAATAGATCAATTTATCGACAGGGTAGCCATTTACTTTTATATCCCGTCAAGAGTGTTTACTGAGAATCTTTCAGCCTGACGGAGACGGTCCCATTAATCATAAGATTCTGTACAGTGTAGTACTTTAGCTTACACCAAATTATAAAAGGTTCAATTTTGAATAGGAAGTGAGCCTTTGTGTTACATTTGGATATAGAGATTGTTGTTCACTTAGTACCTTTTGTGTGCTAGAAATGAATATAATCTATATAGACTTTATTACATATAAATGCAAAACTATTTAGACGAAGACAGATTGTTGTTTAAGTTAAACCGAATGTTATTTCTATGATCGCACAAATTGCTTGCTATTGCTTCTTTTTGGAACTTGATAATACGGTCGTATAGCGAGTCTGCATACAAACTTACCCGATGACGACAACTTTAGAAGTATCTAATGTCATCCCATCTAGCTGTGCCAAGAAGAGAGCGGACAGACAGATGAACATACAGCTGCCACATCGCACTAGTGAGGCCCCAACAGGAACAAAAAAGTTAGAAACCCTCTTGTCAACGTGAAGATTTTCATCCAAAGTTTTTAACATTTCTGGTATGCCTATAGCACTACAATATTGAAATTCAATAAGATTAAGCACGATAGTAATGTCGCCTTGTATTAAAAAAAATTCTTGACAGTTTTGCTGTTTCACTGTATTTGCTGGAGATTTTTGGGATTAAGTTGTTCTGAACACCAAGTTTCCCCTTATTCGATAAGACTACTATTATTTAGAAGGAAGAAACTTACGAGCTTGGAGGAGCAAATACAGTTAACCAAGGTCGCAAGCAGTACCACATGAAATACAGAGGATTCTTTCTGGTGGTGATGAAGTAGGCGAGTGGAATAAGGACCAGCTGATGGAACGCGATGCCGATGGAGTGTGCTAGAACAAACATCCCCATACTGGTGAACACGCTTTCAATGTCGGAAGCTTTCAGTAGGGCTGTGGTAATGAGGCTTGCAACCCCAACAGGAGTCAACCTAACAATTAATGAAAACGCTGACGTTTATGACAGTCGAAAAAGAAACTGACAGTTGATAAAGATGCTGATATTTCTGATAGTTGACAAAGATGCTGCTATTTCTGACAATTGAAAAAGAAGCTGAAAGTTGAAAAAAAAAGCTTTAGGTTCATAAACCCTCTGCTATCAAATTTCTCAAAATTTTTATATAATCTTCTAGTGTAGATTTTTATAAAGCACTATACCTCGTGACATAAAAATAATTTATTTGAATGCCTCGTGCGGTTCTCATATTCTCAAAAATTGATGTACGGTACATAATAATGATTATTATTGAAAAAAGAGATCAGACACTGTAAAGAAAATACTATATTTTTATTATAAGAGAATAAAATTAAAAATATATATACTATATATAACAACAAAGTATGGAATTAAGAGAATATAAAACAATAAAAGAAATGTAGGCATGCGGTGCTTCTTTTGTTAGAATAAATTTCTCAAGAATTCTACCTAAGAGATTTACGTTCATTTTGCAAGAGTTACGTTTCCTGATACAAATATATCAAATTTACACAATATCAATTTTATACAAAGATAAAGCAGATATAATAATTTTTCATTATATGACTATTATTCTTTCTATAAAAAGACTATGAATACTCTCTTGGCCTTTTCTTCTGAATGCTTTTCTAAATGATGATAAAAATTTCTTTGCTATATTTTTCGGAAATGACATTGTTTGAAACAAGGGTTATCAAAATATCAAGTTCAATTTCCGGTCACACTGACGACTAAGAAAATTGAAAGAACTTTCAGTAGTAAATGTTTGTTTTAAAACGAATCTGTATTTCACGAACTGACAGTTCAATGAACTGCTTTGCTATCCTCAAGTGAATCTTGTGCATTGTATGTGCATTGCATGTGATGTTCAAAATGCTAGAAACCAAACTTTCTATAGAGAACTTTTAACTTTTGAAAATAGTTCTCAAATAAAAAAAGCTCCAAAGTCTCATAAAATCCATACAAACATTTTTAGGGACATTATCTCTCTTATCAGAGTTTTTATGAACCTTAAAGTTGATAAAGAAGGTGATATTACTGACAGTTGATGAAGAAGAACGTTTCTGACTGTTGTAAAAAAATCACAGTAGAGAAAGAAACTAAGTTAACCTTTCTAACAGCTAATAAAGGCTGACAGTTGATAATGAAGCTAAGTAAACATCTCTAACAGTTGACAAAAAGCTGACAATTCTGATAGTTAAAAATGAACTTGAAAGTTGATAGAAAAGGTAATACTTTTGACAGTTGATAAAGAAGCTTGGTAAATGGTTCTGACAGTTGACAAGGAAGCTGACATAAATGAAAGTAAAAGAGAGCAAGCTAACATACCCCACGCTTCCCTATTACTTGAGAATGATACACATAACGAATGGCAAGGAATGCATTAAATACACAAAATAATTTGATATAGGGTATATCTCGCAAAAAAACTCCCTGCAAATATGCACATCTATTCCTTTGTCTTTAACAACTAAAAAGATTATTAGTTCAAAAAGGCCAATATTTCCAGAAAAATAATGGAATCGGAATTTCCTTGTAATACCGGTATGCACATCTACACATTGTGCCCCAAATCCCTACATAGTTTCACAAAGTTCCATTTAGCGGTTTAACTATTCATTACTATATTCAATATATGGCCAAAATTCTAAGTTCAAAAGGGCTAAAATTCCCAGAAAAATAATGAAATCGGAATATCCTAGTAATATGCACATCTACACATTGTGTCCTAAATACCTATAAAGTTTCACGAAATTTCGTGCTGCGGTTTAAGAGGAGTTGCGCTTACCAAAAACAGGATTAACGGACTGACTGACTGACTGACTGATGGACCAGTCAAAAACATCATAATTATACCCTCGAAACTTCGTTGCTTGGGGTATAGCAAGCTGACTTTCACAGTTAAAATAGTACGAAATTTCTCCAGGTATCAAAGAGAAGATAACTCACCATATGATCCAATTCAAGAGATGGGCAACTAAAATATTGATGGTCTCAAAGAAGTTGATGAAAGGATCGACCCTCCCCTCTAGCCTACTGGCCGTGATACCAAACATAAGGCACGCAATGATAAGACCTGTCGACAAGAAAAAGGCAGATTTAATTCAAAAATTTTTTAAACACAATTTTAAGAGTAAAAAAAAAATCCCACGAAACATTGATGATGTACAGATCAAGATGATATTTGCTTGGTGGTCAATGTAATTCATAGCTAAATTTGATTGGTGCAGTGACAAAATTCAGAGCAAAAACATAATTAGTTATTTAGTCACTATAACTCAATGTTAAAATTTCTTATTTATTACCGTAGTTTATGCTGAAATTTAGATTGTATTTACAAAACTAAATAAAATCAAAGTACTGAAATTACTGGAAAGCGCTAAGCCTGGAAGAAAGTCTTAAAAATATATCGATTGATATGAAAATACATGTATAGTATCATATTTGAGTCGGGATTTATTACATATATTTACTGTAGTATTTCAAGTAACTCGACAGTTATACCTTTCATAGATTATATTCAGTAAATTGGTTTTGGGTAATTATCAAATTACAGATCAATGCAAATTGATAGAAAAATATTCCTGAAATATTGCATACAGAAAACGAAGCCCAAAATAAAATAAATAAAAAGCAGCACAAATTATCGTGGAAAAATTTTGCATAAAAAATTCTGCATATTTATATAAAACATGGTGTTCATTACTGAAACATATTACATATAGCTCGAAATATTATGGGTAAACGTGGGTATTGTGCCCTATGCCGATAATG
Organism: Magallana ariakensis; assembly: GCA_020458035.1. Classification (NCBI taxonomy): domain Eukaryota; kingdom Metazoa; phylum Mollusca; class Bivalvia; order Ostreida; family Ostreidae; genus Magallana; species Magallana ariakensis. The sequence continues at coordinate 1,023,775 of CM035814.1, forward strand.
AATTTTAATTAAATCACCATTACCAAATAATAGGTGATTGCATTGTTCGAAAGGGCTTAGGCGACATTTTCTTTTACAATAATTAACACTTTTAATAAAATACGGAAAGCAATTTAGTGTCTACTGACACTTAATTTTTTCCGTCCGGATAGAATAAGCAATAATCATAGTTTATATATTTGAAACGTTTGGTACGGCGGGCGAGAAATTTCAAGACTATACCGTTTAAAAACACTCAAAACCTATTCATATCGTAGAATTATTCCAATTATTACTTAACACCTAAAACACAACTCAATGCTTATAACATCCATTTTTTTCTTCAAAATTCGAAAGAAATTATCATGGTATGTTTTGGAGCACCCGTTTCCGATATATAATAATGATATTAAAATGAAACTTATTGCCAATATAATAGTGGTAGAATAAATGTATATATGGATGCATGTTAACTTGAAGATATTAATTAAGTTCTCCCTACTGCATAGTTATGAGTTTTCCAGAGTATGACTTCTCCAGCATCCGCCAGTAGGTGGCGGTATTTCGGAAACGCGAAAACGAAAGTGGAAGTAGGTTTAGAAATCTGGCGACAAAAAAGCGCTGCAGCTATGCTTAGCGCTTTAAAAAACTAAAATTTGCTTGGCAGTGACTGTTAATCAAAGATCATCTAAAATTAGTTGTAACGGTGAAAGTAATTCAAATTTAAATTTGATTGGCTGTCACCGTGATTCCAAACTAACACGTGATAAGTATTCACTGTGATTTTAATGGTATTGAGCTGAATTCAAAGCCATCGCTTACCCAGAATGTTTGCTCCGTTTGTAGAAGATAGAACTTTCTGCACCTCTGTGACGGTGCTATTTGTACCGTTAATTGTCAACGTGTGAGAGATGTGTGAATATTTCGTTTGGGTCTGAAACAAAAAAGAAATTGATCAGCCCGGCTAAGTCCTTGTTCCACTGTTTGTCGTTGTTATCAATGCTTGATAAAGTTTGAAGAAATTTTCTTAATGATGTAAACGATTTGAAGTTTCCGAACAATCTACTTTATTGTCATCTCGATATTATAAATAACAGAGCTTCAATGAATGATGACCTCTTTTATAACCTAGTAAGTATACCCTGTTTATACAGACAGGAAGATATTACCTTTTGGAAACAAGCTGTGACAATATTATCGGGAAAGAAATTCCTGAAATAAATAAAGAGATCCATTTCATATGAATAAGTATCTATTAGTATTACATTTTTAAAGCATCGTTTTCCGTAAAATTTGACGGAAAGCATGGTTCCTTCCTACCTGATCATGTCGGCAAACATGTCACTGGTTTCTATGTTTCTCTGTACGGTGCTGCTGTCTGTAGACCTCGACAGATTGACGTGCTTTCCTGTATACATGACATAATGTCTTATATGTGGACACCAAACAAAGAGAGAGAGAGAGAGAGAGAGAGAGAGAGAGAGAGGAGAGAGAGAGAGAGAGAGAGAGAGAGAGAGAGAGAGAGAGAGTTTCTTTTCAATATGTAAAACATTAATCATTGAGGTTTGCAGTTTTAATTTCTTCAATGAAAAATAGGACATACCGAATGTTTACAAAAAACAATAACTTGATAAACAAGTGCAACTGATGCAGCAACAGAGAACGAACGAACGAACGTTGACTATAACTTATCACGTTTGTTACTGACTGTCTACGAAAATATGTCGGGTTGGTAAAGTTTTTGGAAGGCGAGGCAAAGCCGAGCCTCCTATGGACCTTAACAACCCAACAAATTTCCGTTGACAGTCAGTAACAAACCTTGTAAGTGTTTCATTTTGTCTAGGACGTAAAGACTTTTTTAAATTAGCTAGTATTTATAAGAAAGACACGCGATGTAAATACTTTTATGTCCGCCATGTTTTGTCGTATGCCGTCTAAAGAGATTTAGACGACAATCTCGTGACGCGTTTTATCCAATACGTTGCGGCAATTCAGTCCGAGGCAAAACAAAACCTAATTACCCGGTTGAATGAGAATGAAGAGGATGATGGCAATGACAGTCCCTACAGCCACAGTCACCAGGATGTAGCAGGAACTGACGGCGCCCAGTCGTCCGTTGGTTCTAGCGTTCATGGAGGCTGTTCCTAATCAAACAAATTATAAATTGATAAATAAATAGATTCCTGATACAAAAAAAAATCATTTCATGTTTTCTTGATGTTATCAACAAACTAAGTAACCTTTTAAGGATCATATTTTATTGAAACGAGTTGTTTGTGGGTTTTTAAAATAATTGTCTTAGATTAATGAGGAATTCTGCAAACAAGGAGGGATGAAGCCACTTGTAAACATGCTAAAATTTACTTTTAAAAATGATATATTCAACATTCAGCAGTATTTGAATTCTTATTTAGTTGTTTACTATCTCAACGATTCTTGTGAAACTTTTAATGCATAGTGAACTATTGAAAGTACGTTAGAAGAGGACCGTGCCATGTTATAGACAAGCTCCCGCTTACCTGTAATGATAAACAAGCTCCCGCTTACCTGTAATGATACTGGACACGATGAGAGGAAGAATCGTCATCTTCAGCAGACGCATGTAAATCTCTCCAGGAAGACCTGCGCAAGAAATATAATCATATCCGTTTTGAAAAGACTTTTTAAAAAATTGTTTTGTTTTTGTCGATTCTAATCCGATTTTGATTAATACCAACGGAGTATATGGGCCATTACTTACCAATCCATGTGAGGGCGTCACTGGACGGTGCTACAGATCTCAGTCCAAAACCGAAGGCAAATCCCACCGCCACACCAATTAACACGCTTATAATTAGTGCGTTACGGGACAGAAATCGGAAACACTTCGATCGATGGTCATTCATGATGCTTTTATTAAAGACTGTGATAGAAGAATAGAAATTTGGACAAGTTGAGTCTTGCAAATGAAAGCTCCATTAGGCATGAAACATTAATTTAATGAATTCATTTTCTATTTGAAACATATTTAAATCCCATCAGATCAACAAAATACACTTAACTCTACTACCAACACTATAAAGAATTTCTTACTCGAGTCTCTTTCTCTTTTTCCCCCTCTCCCCCCTCTCTCTCTCTTGCGTCTTTTTAGGATGTATGTTTTTGTCGCGTCAATTATTGCAATTACTACCAAATTTTTCAATTATCGAATTTGAAATGTGTTTAACGACTCCTTTTATCTTAATCAATATAGATAATGTTTCAGATTCAGAAAGAAATTAATATCTTTGATCGAAGAAAACTTTGACCATGATATTTCACAATTGACCCGAATTCTTTACCATTTTTCATACAATGTTACTCTACATATGTATTTATTTAACACAAACAATACCTATTAATGATACAGCATTCTCTTGGTTTGATTTTTTTGGTCAAGTTTAGATAAGTCTAAATATGTTTGTGTGTGATGATATCGATGTCTCCTCACGCTACACTATCTCTTCGATTATCGGCTGCTGTTTTGATGAAAAAGATAAATTAAAAAAGAATTTTTTATGTATGAGGTTTCGAACATAATATAGAAACTGAAGCTCATTTACAACAGTTGCTCACAGCTGAGTGAGCTGATCGATTTTAAACGATCTGTGGATACCATCTGCTGATTTAAAGCGTTTTCCTTGTGGATATTTTACAGGTTAGCTCCCAGATCATGCACTATTTAACTTGCAAACCGTCGAGTTTATGGTAAGCATGGATAGATTCTAATTTTAAAGACTTTTTTTTATAAAGACAGTGAACTATAAAAGGGTAGCTATAAGTGCCATTATTTTATTTCATAAAACTCTTGATGCATATCAGGTAATGTTCTTGCTAGACTGCGTGAATGCCTTTCTGAAGTCAATCTGCACATTCTATATAGAATAATTATGAAAACAGATTACTTTATTATAAACTTGTTTTAACATGTTTAAAGTTATCAAAAAATTTCATTCATTTTATTCCAGTTTCATTTAACTGACGATTTGCATTTAAATTTCAAACCATCAAAATAAAAGTGAACTTGTGTCATTTAAATACCTGATAATTTTAAGGCAAGGGAAAAACTCAGATCTTTGGGTGGGAGATTTCTCTTCTTGATATGAAGTAATATTTAAACTATTCCAACATACAAATTATTTTGATATCGGATTGATGAAATATAAATTAAACTCTAATAGAATAGAAATTTTTCAGCTTCAAGAACAACGTTCATCACAATTTTTGTCTAATAAGACACCATCAAAATTAAAACTACTTGATTAAAAATAAATGTATGTTTTTTGCAAATCTCCAGCAAAGTTCACTATTTAGGCTCACATTCTAGTAATAAGAACATGATTTGTTCCATAATGAATCAGTATAGTTCCACGTTTAACGGTTTGATTTAACGATCTCCGATCCTTAGCAATGTTCGATAACTCTAAATTATCCGGAATTTTTTATCCGTATCATAAATATGCCTTCTATTAAATATCTAAAAATATAAGGAAAAAAATAGGGCATGATTAGTTCCAGAAGGAGCCATTATAACAATGTAACAAAATTGGTTGAACGGTTTGGATGAAATGAAGGTTTTAAATATCATAAAAACAGAAAGAAAAATAAGAAATTAAAACATGGCAAAAGTAGCTTTAGAATATAGGTATACGTTTTGATGCAATCTTTTATATAGATATGTCTAATATATTTGAAGAATGATGCGCTGGAATCTGAAAGATGTATAAACGGGATAAACTTGTACAAGAGACAACAAAATAGTTTAACACACACAATAACTCTCTAATTACACCAACACAGGTTTAACTTCCTTTATCAGTGAAGAAAACAGTCATTTTCAGTCCAATATTGTGAGATCTACAACCAACAGACACTAGCTATTTTTGACCCCATCTGATGTCTGGATGTTGTCCATTCCTTAACTTTGTCTTGATTACGTGTAATCATCATTCATATATCCTTCTCTGTCTGACGACCAACAAACTGGCACTCTGAACATACAAATAAATGCTGCTATTATCATTAATTTGCAAGGTTTCCTTATAAAGCTTGTATTACCGTTCGTTTGCACGGTTCCATGTGTAGAACTTGTATTTCCTTTCGTTCGTAACGATTCCCTTGTAAAGCTGGTATAACCGTTCGTTCGCACGGTTCTCTTATTATACTAAGAACTTTGTAAAATGATGCTTCTGCTAAAGTTTAATGTTCTTAGATTTAGATATTAGATTTGTTGTGAATAATGCAATAACAATCGTACTTAGAACATAGTTTTTGTGTTGACAAAATAAACAAGAGGCCCATGGGCCACATCGCTCACCTGAGCAATGGCGAACTCCTTTAACTTAAAACACTTTAAATGATTAAGAACAGTGAAATTTAATATTTAGCAAAGTTAAGTACCATAATTTTCTGATGTAAGACTTAATATTTCATATAGGGGTGGGGGTGAAAATATATTATGATATATAAATTATATATAACACCGGTATATTATTTCCTGCAGTTTTTCCACATATGTGAACAGTATTAGCTCTTTAAAGATAAAACAAAATTTCATACATTTTCTAAAACGTATATCAGTTTTAAAATCAGCACCCATTGTGGGCCTACCTTATCGTGTGTAATCATAATTTGAACATGTTAAATCTACACAATTAAAGGATGCCAACATTTTATTTCATTTATAGTTTTTCTCAGAGGTCATACATGTCTAGTTTATATGATGAAAATACTGGAAAATGTGGTTACCGTTTACCTGTAATATATTTTGTTTGGTGTATTGGTATTTTTGAAAAAAAAAATCGAACTTAAATTAGTGTAATTTTCATTTTCCACATCTAAGTGAATATATTTTTGTTGTTTATTTAAGATGCCAAGCTCTATAAATATACCATGCCGGTGAGATACATTTCATTTTCACAGCTCTTATCTCATATGTAAAAGTTAACAAAGATTGACGGACAGAAGATCGCCAGATAGTCTGGAGCCAGTACGCAGTGTTTGAACTCTGTGGCAAAAGTCACTAAGGTTACAGTCAAAAACTTAATTGGTCTTCCCTTGGATAATTGTTTACCTGGTGTAAACTTGTGTGACGTTTTATAACCTTACTCACTTGATCGATGAAAACATTCGACTGGAAAATGTTGTCACATGATATGTAAAAAAGCTATATAATTCAATGTATTGTGACTATTGTCAAGCATACAGGTATCATTTTTGTACCGGTACTAAGGCCCATCAATTATTTTCATATTTCCTCAAAAACAACAAATGGCTACAAACCAAGATGATTTTATCCTGCAATATTTTCTTAAAAATAATGATATGCATATATCCTCATAATTAAAATGTGTCAGAACTGTTTAAAAAACGTTGTTTTTATTTACTCGTTTGAAAACTACAACATTGTTCCA
>CM035814.1:1035184-1037684 GCA_020458035.1 Magallana ariakensis
TGATTCAATCTGATTAAAATCAGATCCTCGATCCGCTCCTTATTTCTCTATTGTCGCTACACGAGGATCTTAGGAAACCCCGCTTGAGGTCACCTCCCGGTGAACTTTGATTTAAGAATATTCATGAGTTATTTTAGCCAATCTGACCAAGTGTTAGAAACGGTAATTTCGGGTTCCAATCAAAAATGGAGTCGTAACGAAGCGATGGCACATGTTCTCGAATCTTTAGGTATCAGCGAGCTAGAGATGGAGCATAAGTTGATATTAAACACCCTCAGGGAATCCAAAGATTGTATTAGCATGACTTCCAAAACACGTAACTGAGGAATGGAACCGACAATTTCATTGGTCAAAACAAAGTTCACCAGGAGGTGACCTCAAGCGGGGTTTCTTCAGAAGGGAATTAAGCTACAGAGGTTCTACCTGAATTTTCTTTACAATGAAAAAAATGACAACAAACCGTCAACCATCTAAACATCCATAAAACGAAATACAAATTCAAAGCAGAGCAACACCACACCGTACAACCGCTTTGAATCATTTCATTCAAGTGCCGTGTGATACATTCAAAATTGTTTATTTACCTGGACAGCAGACGTTCACTGAGGAAAGAAAATTCTTTATTACCAATCCTAAACAAATATTAATCTCATAATATTTGGTTAAAAGTAGAGTTATATAGTTGCTTTTTTATGACCAGTCTTGTTTTTTAAAAAGCATTGTAACATGAAGAATTTTGAGCCATTTTCTAATGCAATTTTGGGGCAAAAATGCAAACTTTGAGGTTTGGACAAACTAAAACGGCGTGTGCTATCGAAGTAATACAATATCAGAATATTAGCCTATTATCTAAGCTTTAAATTGATATTCGAAAAAGTTTCTATAATTAATTCCTGTAGCTGCTATTTTAATTTTAACAACAAACCCAAAACAAAACGCAAGGTCATGATAACCGCATAACACAACGTTGCATCATCGTTTAATTTTTGAAATAAAATAAATTCGGGTCATATAAGGGGCTGTCTCAAAAGCTTCATAATAGCGAGCGCAGCTCGCCGGCGCGCAGCGCCGGCGCGAAGCGAGCTCTAACGGCAAGGCGTGTGCGAATAGAAAATTCGGACCAGTTGCACATTCATTCAACGGATTTTTTTGGCGTCAGTAAATCGGACCAGTAATGCATTGTTTTAATCGTCCCAGTAGTTCCCTGTAATCATGGCAATTTTTATCACTTCACACTATCACGAGAATCAGCAAGACAATCAAAACAATAACGATGTATACGACATACAGTCAGTTACCTCTAATGTTCACCTCAGTACACTCTCAATCAAAAAAAAAAAATAATAATCGAGTGACGTCACAAAGGTTTGCACATTGATCCGATAGATTTTTTCGGCGTCAGTAGATTTTGACCCACAATTCATAGTACCAATGGTTTCCAAGTCCTCACGTTCTCGCGAGAATCAAAGTAAAACTTTTGAGAAGCATAGAAGATGTGTAATTTTAAGAACATCATGCTTTTTAAGTAAATAAAACAGTATACTTCGCTTACTTTTATTTCTCAGGGGAGTTCACTTAAACGTGAACTTTGACGTCACAATAAGGGGAAATTACTCTAACTGAAGTTATTGTAAATCTGCTGAAATTACAAAATCCTCTCAAAATCTTGCAAAGCTAAAGAATGAGGACATTTCTTCATATATAGGAAACAGTTGTAACTTGCACTCATTTGGATGAATGCTCACATTTATTTTATTCACTATAATTACGGTAATTTTCAGGAACGTACACGTAGCATCGGGTTTTTTTAAAAGGGGGGGGGGGTGGGTGGTGGATGACAGCCTCATCCAAAAAATCTTTACAAAAGTAAAAAAGATAATTCTTAAAATTCTGAAAATTCTAATCCTTCAGCTCTTTAGCAGTTCAATGGTTTCTTTCTTTCACTTCCATTTATTACATGCTCCCAATCCCAAGTGTGAGTGTGTGTGTGTGGGGGGGGGGGGGGGCAACTCCATGTTCCTTTAATATGATAAGCAAATATTTTTAAGCGTAAATAAAAAATAATAATTAATAAGAAAAAATGTCGACTGCAAAAAAGGGGATGAACTGACGTTACAATTACTTTAAAAGAGGAGATACAGTGCAATCTTTATTATTCAACAACATTGTATCTGAGATTAAACTATTGTTCTACTTATAAATAAATAAATAACAAATCTTATAACATATGAAATCTTATAAACTATGGATAATGGAAATTTACTGAAAAATAGGTATGTTTTATTTTATTTTGCAATCAAATTTATTTACGTTGTTAATTTTATTTTTATTGATTTATCCGCATAATTCATTGTTTGAACACATGCTGCGCTCGCCCCAACGGTCGCACCGTAAAACATATTATTAATTAAAATTGTATGAGAAAGAACATCTATAATTGTGTGATTTTATATTTGCTTTATCCAACTCGTTGAAATGGTTATATTCGCTCGGCAAGCCT